>JAVQJF010034760.1:0-22684 GCA_036023855.1 Gadopsis marmoratus | reverse complement strand
TAGGCGACAGTGGCAAGGAAAAACTGCCTTTTAACAGGCAGAAACCTCAGGCAGAACCAGGCTCTTGGTGGGCGTCATCTGCCTCGACCGGTTGGGTAGAGAGAGAAAAAAGAAGATATAGGTGAGAACAGGATGAAAGAGAACACACAGTAGCACAGTACAATTCCACATACAGAATATGCAACAGTCTTTTGAGTTATAATTATTTTACAATAACAGACTATAATGGATCATAGTAAATAGATTGGAAAGAAGATATATATTCTTTGACAATGTAGAAGAACACAGAACACTGTTGAGATTTGGTATAAGTCAGATTTAACGTGACTGCCGACAACCTCAGTCTGCCAAACACACAATCATTTTGTGTTTTGTTTGTTTGTTAAATTGACCTGGTAAAAAACAAAGGCTGGGAACCTTTTGTTGCTTGTTCTCTCCTTCCCCTCATTTCCTGTTACCTCTCCACTCTCTAATAAATCCATAACATGCCCCCAAAATAATAAAAAATGTGCAGTTTACACCAAAATCAAATCTACCTAGATAGTGAAAGATGATTTCTGCTTGAGAAAAGGGCGATTTTACAGCATGTGATGCCCTGTATCTATCAAATCCTGCCAAAACACTAGTTTGTGTGAGTCTCTTGAGGAATATAATAATCAAACACAATGTGATGTAAGCCTATTGTATGTGGGCTGGCCACCTACAGGGCGTGACACCGAAATAAATCAATCACTTACTAAGTCACACAGTCTTGGCAGGTGTAATGACTGTAATGAGAGCAAATATACGTACAGGATATAACTAATGGATTTCCATTACTGATCAGGATAACTGGGTATTATGTAAAGTCACAGTGTTTCTGATACTGACTCACTGTCCCTGGTGGCTGGATCATAATAACTTTTACACAATCCAAAAGAAAAGCATTCTTTTAAAAGATGATACATTAGAAATTATGCTGAAACACAATCCTGTTTACATCCCCATCAATGGCTTTAAAAGTGTCACTGTTTAAATTAGAATGCAGCCAGTGGTGAAAAGACTGAGTGACTTCTACTGTGCTCAATGACAAACTTGGATCGCCTCTATTTTTCCCCAACTGTTGCGTGAATCTTCCTCCTTAAACTTTCTCAGGGGAGGCGGGATTGAAGTGAAAGCCACATGTGCCTTACCTCTGCTGTCTAAAGTGGTTTTCCAGCTGCAGGCTTCGTGATCTGCGTTCTCCTCCCACACAAGACACTGACGCTTCACCTTGACTTTTAAAGCGGGACATGTCAGTGCCAGCAGTGACGACGGCAGACAGTCCTCAGGCCTCGGCTGCAGGGAGGAGGGAGATCAATGATGAGACCGAGTAATGACTCGTAAAAATGGATGGAAGAGGGAGACAGTAAAGGATGGTAATAAAGGTATCACAGAACATCTGGTGCCACACGTTGTGGCCCAAATATTAAATGTAAACAGTACAGCAGTGCAGACATAAACTGTAAATATAACATAATTTGCGCACAATATGGCCAAACGTGTGTGGACGATCTATTGTGTGAGGCTGTTTTTCAGGGTTTGGTCAAGGCCCCTTAGATCCAATTAAGGAAAATCATAATTCTTCAACATACAATCATATTTTAGGCAATAGTTTGTTTACAACTTTGTGGCAACAGTTTGGGGAAGGCCCTTTCCTTTTTCAACATGATAAAAGCTCCCCGTGCACAATGCGAGAACTCTGAGTTTGGTGTGGAAGACCTTGACTGGCCTGGACAGAGCCCTGACCTCAACAATGGACTGGGACGTCAACTGTGAGCCGGGCCTCATCCCTCAACATCAGAGTCCAGCCTCACTAATGCTCATGTGGCTGAATGGGAGCAAATCCCTGCAGCCAGGATCCCAGAAGAGTGGTGGAAGTTAGAGCAGCATGTAAAATGTCCATGGTCTTGGAAAGACATGTCCAACAATTACAAATAATGTTCATGTGTACTTTTTGTTCATGTTGTTGTGCGTTAAGATAGAATGACTGTGATATTGATATATTGTCCTTCTGTTAAGTTGCTTTAAAGCCAAGAAAACACTTTAGACAGAATGAGGTGTTCAACAATCATGTATACACGGGTACAACGTTAAGGTGTTCACACACTTACTCCGGATGTCCTCATAATTTTGGCCGTGCAGCGTATAATATAATAACCAAAGAAATGCTATAAGAGGGATATAAATAGTTGAACAAATAGAACAATTACCTTTCTTAAAATGTGATTTTTACGTTTTATACAGTTTAACCACCCAGTAAATAAATTCCGTCATGTATTTGCGCTGTAACTTCGCAGTGAAAACAAGCTTTGACAAAGCTGATGTGCCTATTTACACATCCAGCAGAGCAACATTAGCATACATTTGGAGGCCAATATTCATTCTTCATTTAGGTCTGTGCTGCTCTCCACCAACTCCTGAGGGTAATATCTGGCTCTTTAGCTGCTTAATCCTCGGCTATGTTCACCAGCTAGTTGCTGATTTAGTCTTTCTGCTGTTTGGTTCTGCACAGGTAGTGTTACAGTGGGTTCATTAGAGCTTTTTTGCTAAAAAAGAAAAAACAGCTGCCTGCAGTGAGACAGAACCAAAGCAGTACGGGAAGTAAAACAAAAACAATCACCTGAAAGACGCTAAAAGGGTTTGTCACTATGAGCAGTCCCTTGATCCACTGTTGACATAAACTAATGATTATTGCAGCTCCTACTTATTACTAATACAAATGTAAATAGACTAGAATTACGTTTTCATAGCAAAGCAAGTCCCAAAACCGAAGAACTGATGGTGTCACACCATTCAAGCAGCTCCGAAACGAGGAGGTGATGACTGACATGCTTATGTACATACGTGCAGACACTCGCAAACACATAGACAGACCGACAGACAGGTGAGATCAAAGCCCGAGCAGCTGGTGGTCTACCTCTTTCTGGAGAGACAGATGGCGTGCCATTAATTAAGCAGAAACCACAGTGGACTCAGCCCACCTGAGATTAACTGTCTCCCTGCTGCCCCTTAAATAGAGATGTATGTGAGGAAACTCTGAGGATCTCTCTGTCTCGCTCTCTCTCTCTCTATCCCTCTCACACACACACACACACACACACACACACGATTTAAAAGAACTCAGGGCATCAAAGAGCACCAAAAGACTAAATGTTTTGTCCAATTGTAAAGCACATTAGCCACTTGCAATTCAGACGGCATAACTGAAAATAAATCTAGAAAATTTAAACAGCCTTGCCAAGAATGAATTAACTGATAGCCGAATAAATGAATTAAAATTGTCTTGTTAATGCCGTGCCTCAGTTTCAGCGTGAAATATTAAATACCCTTGAATGCAATCCAAGCCCCAAAGTAATGATTTTCTTTTTTTTTTTTAATAACCATCTTTGCAATTATATGCACTTAAGATTTTACAGTCAACCCCCACAATGTGTCTGTTTCAGCCGGTGAGGTGGGTGGCAGTGTGTGCCATTTTGTTTGGTAAATTTATTCCCAGTCACAAGAAAATCTTGGGTAGAATATACACCTACAAAATAATCTTACCTTTGAGTAACAGTATGCTTAACGACTGGATTACAGAAGCCAAGCTGGTGCTTCGTTTATTGTCATGAAGGGGAAACTGAAATCTCAAAACTTCACAGGATTTCAAATGAAGGGAAAAGGTAAATGTATGAACTGACTTCCTATTCATAAGTATTCATAAATTGTGAAATTTTGGTGAACTGTACACTACTCAGAATTCAATTGACAGTGCAGTAATGATTGATTGATGGTGAGATGGCTAGTTCAGGAAGATAACTCGAGTTGCACTGCTGCACTCACACACCTCAAACTCTCATTGCAACTTACCGTATATCCAATGCACCCTTTGCGTTAGGTGACTAATTGATGTTGTAAATTATAACTGTATTGTATATCTGTTCCACATGAGTTGGCTGACTGAAATAAAATACTTTATTAGTTCTTAGTATAATGTAAAAGAAATACTCAACACTTCTGTTGTTATGTAATGATACTTAAAGATAAAATTTTGATGTAACTCCTCTTGAAGCCAGGTAATTTCTGTCGAGTCACTGATATATTTAGCATCCTGTGACTTCCTCTTACCGCTGGCTTATGTCTTGTCAGTGCACGCTGCAGTCAGTCAGCTGCCCTGCTGGAGGAGGGTGCTGCAGTGAGCCCCCTACCTGCTCAGGAGCTCCTGCCATGGATTCCCCACAGGCTTAGGTCGACTCCCCCCTCCGTTACCTACAAGAGCCTGTCCTCTCACGTCAGCTCAGAGTTGTGCAGCGCAGCTTGAAGGCTTCGCCTCTGAATTCCCAATAAGAGGAAGGATGTGTGTGTGTGTGTATGTTATTGTGTGTACGTCCATCAGATTAGTGTGCAGGCTTCTGTCAGGCAGTAAACAATACGTCAGGCTGAGTCTGGACGCTGTCAGTCTGGAGTTGATGTGAGAGCAAAGCTCATGACATGACTGAGAGATTGTTTTGTTATCACTGAAAACAATGTGTTAAATGTGTCATATATGGATACTGAAAACAGCTATTACGCATCAAGATGACTTATTCTTTATGTTGTAGCTCAGACAGATTGAGGAGCAATTTCAGTATTTAAAGAATTAATTCACGAACAAAAGCTCAGCATAACCTCTCTTACTTCCTGAACATATTGTGAAAATGCTGTATAACCGCGTCACCAAAACAACCAATTATTGTCTGCCATTTGCGCTGGAATCCCTCTATGAATCATCAAGTCGGTGATTTGAGCTGTCTGATTGTCAACACTTAATGAAACACTTCAAAATGTATGGCAACTCCCTCAATGAAGCAACGCAGAAAGACAGAAAGAAAGAAAAAAAAAAAACCACCAAGAGTGAACCAGCAGCAAATTAACTTTTAAAACGAACAGTAATTAGTTCTGCTGAACTAGACTCCCTGTGGCCTCGACGGGGCCAGCCGCACGCACGCATCGATTCTGTCAGAAGATGTGGCGAGAGCTCCCACGGGCTGCGCGGCTCCAAACACTCCTGTTCTTGTCATCGCCATCACATCACAAGTGTCCCCTCAGTCCCTGTCCAATTAGAAGCCCCTGTGGGTCACAACCTCGAACAGCAAAGTTGCAGGACCTTCGGCTGGAGCAGGTGGAGGAGAAAATATACAGTCACTTTTTAAAATGTGCTGTTTAATTCGCAATTTGCATTGTATTGTATGCGTACCTGTAATTTACAACTATGCAAAAACACAAATTGACCTGTTGTGCACTAAAACTGCTACCAGTGAATTGCGTGTAATTAGCATCAGACTACATGGTCATTTCCAGGAAACCTTCCTGAGAAATCTCTGTTACATATCAGTTCCTTTCTGGGAAATGATTTGGAAACTATTGGATCGCATCAACTTTTAAAGCCTACACACCAACTCAAAGGGCAAAAATGAATCAGCAGGGATCCAAAATAATCGAATGTTGCGTACGTTCTGTGCACAAACACAGAAGTGTACACATAAGTCAGATCTAGTGGGCAAACTCTCTTGCACAGCGCGACCTTTCATGTTAAGACTCAGTCATTCACATTCCAGTGCTAAATGTCACCAAATGTCACATCAAGGCCTCTGTATTCCAGCTTGTAAAGTCACAGGCAGAGATGTGAAATATGATTATAAACAAAAAGAGGTCTGATATAATGTAATCAAATGGTTATTCTGCAATCTGCCTCTCTGCTGTAGACAACTTTAAGGGCAAAACTGTCACGTTGCTTGAAGCCAAACCTGCGGTTTAGCCAATTAGGGCCCCTGTGAGGCTGAGAACTGTGGGAGATGTTTAAGGAATCAATAGCAAGCTAATTTCATGCAGGGCACAGAGCATGGAGCCAAGCCTGGTGATTATGTTTGAGAACACTGAAGTAAATAAGAGTGTTTACCCGTGTATTTATACATCTCAAAAACCAAATTCCTGGCCAGGAACACAGTGGCATTATACACTCTAATTGAAAGACTTGACAAATAAGCTGTCTGCATTCACAAGCTTAGCATTGATTCAGAGGGAACAGGAATGAGACTGGAGCTGTGCTGCAGAGCAACGTTTTATAGACACCATTCTCAAGAAGAAAGTCTTAAGTTCAGAGTGAGAATCTCGCAGCCTATTCACAGTCAAGTCAGGTTTACTGTACAGTCTCTCGTTGAGACCTCGGCTTCAGAGCCTCAGATGTTTTCACACTCCAAGACCAGCCACGAATCTCAAGTGGTCATGAAACACATTTTGATTGACAGTGTTTTGTCACTCCATCACTTTGCATTTAAACCTCAAAACAAGGAGGAGAAACATGTCAGAGTGGCTGAAAAGTACCTGGATGCTGAAATGTAGGACAAGAGGATTTAGAGGCTACAAATGGTAACTGAGGCTGACTTTTACTTCTCAAGGTAAAAGTACAGCTTGCCTCGGAGTGAATAATCGAAGGTAATGGCTTTGTTTTGTGTCCTAGGAGCAGAAACGGGGGCCAAATCAACAGAAAAACAACAGAGCTTCTTGAAAATGAACTAAATCTTTATTCTAAATGCATCTTGCCGAGGAAGTCATCAGGCAAGCTTTCCCCACAGCGTTAAAAAGTGTGTGAAAATCAAGTTTAATATGAGAGTTTTTTAAAGAAACTAACACAGCTCCACAGAGACTAAATATATGGTGTCTGAACTGCCAGAACACAGATTTCCACGTCCTTCATCCGTCAAGAAAAAAAGACGTTTCATACTGAAATACTGAAAATAGCTCAGGAGTTCTACAGCATTACAAGGAGCTGTTCATGGCCCGACTCCTAATTATATACTTGAGAAGAACATATTTTCTGATGTGTCAAGTGTTTTTTTTGTATTTTGTCCACTCTGTGTGGCACAACAGAAATATTTGAAACTTATTGAAAAACACTACACTAAAAAAGTCACATCGCGGAATTTTACTTTTGCCCAGGTGATCACTAAAACATTTATTTATTTATTTAAAAATAGGTCACATGAGCAGCTCCAATCATTTGAGAAGACTTAAGATGCCCAATATGAGTTTTTATGAGGTTGAAAACACCTAAAGAGAAGAAGAAAGCTCCAATTTCACAGTCATTCTACTGTAAACGTAATCTATATTGTCAAAAGCATCATTATATCCATATGTTGTGGTTGAACATATGTCAAAGCTATGCGTATTGAGACGCTTCTACAGCCTCCACTCTTCTGTGAAAGCTTTCCAGCAGATGTTGGCGCCCGACTGCAGTGATTTTCTCACATTCAGCCACCATAGCACCAGTGAGATCAGGTTCTGGTGCCGTGCGAGAGGCCAGGCTCACAGTCGGCGTTCCTGTCCATCCCAAAGGTGTTTGATAGGAATGACGTCAGGTGTCCGTGCAGTTCTTCCACAATAGACTCAGAAAAGCATTTCTTTATCTCGCTCAGTGCACGTCGCTTTTATCATGTCGAAACAGGAAGTGGCCTGCCTCAAAGTTGGAAGAACGCTATTGAACCTGAGACAGGTAGTTTACAAATCAATGAGTTAACCAACAGAAAATAAATGATGATTGATTATCATTAAAAAAATCTCTGTGTAAAAAATGCCAAAAGTTTAAACTTCTCAGATGTTATGATCTGCTGTTTTCTTTGTCATATTTGATGGAAAACTGAATATCTTTGGATTTTGGACAATTGGTTGCACAAAGCAAGCTATTTAAAGACATCACGTTGGGCTCTGGGAACCTCTCAGTGGGCTTTCTTCATTATTTTCAGATATTGTCTATACCAAACAATTTATCAGTATACACATTGATAGTAAAGCAGATTAATTAATAATGAAAAAATAATCATTAGTTGCAGCCCCACATATATCATTGAATATATATATGTCCGCATACTGTAGTCTTGAGATTAGAAAAACAGACTTGTAAAAACAGTATATGGACAGGTGTGTCCACATACCTATGGCCACACAATGTATTTTAGCTTAACCTACCATGTAACGTCTTCACAAATACACTTTGTGCATTAGCATATTTCATGTTCATATATAATTTTTAATATATATGCTTGACTCGCAGTTTTAAAATGTTGCTCTCACTATGTTTTTCGGTTGGGAAGTCTAAGAAAGGAGTCTGAATTTAATAATGGTGTTCTTTCACTCTCTGGTTCTGTCCTCATGCAGCCTCTAATGGCTGTGTGTGTAGGCGTGTGTAGGTGTGTGTGTGTGTGTGTGTTCAGAAATGTCAACCAGGAGTCTGTATGAAAATCACATCCGGCTGTAATTACGAAAAATGGCAGTGTGTTCGTCCTGAAGTGAGGCGTCATTAAAGGCTCGAGTCTGTGAGACAGAGCGAGAGATGAGAGAATGAGCAGAGAAAGAGAGAGAGAGAGAGAGAGAGAGATGGAGGTAAATGTGCATCCATTAAATGAAAAGCATGGCGCATTAGCTGCTGTGGCTTAGGCGCAGGCCATTATGTTTCCAGCCACTTGGAAAATACGGAACTAAATACTGGATGACTAGAATGGAACTGCATTAGATGCTGCAGCGCTCACAACAGAAAACCGATGAGGAAAACATACAGAGAAACAGAGAGAATATGTTATATTCCCAGAGCTGGTGGATGTCAGGTCACCTTAAAAGTGATGAGAGGCTTGTAGGTTTGGTGATGAAAAGAGCAGCTACTGTTTCAACACTGTCGTCTGTCTTGAGGGGGGAAGATGAGCTGATGATCCCTGATTTCAGAGCGCAAGCCTCTGGATTTTCAGTTTATTCAAGCTCGAATTTGATCCTGTCTCCTGAGCCGACCCTCACAGGATCCAGAGACCTAATCTGTTTATCTAATTGACAATATTCTTAGGCCCACCTCCTTAGCTACTGTTGCTACACTTGTCATTAAGCTTTCCGTCGAAACCTGTAGTAATTTCTTAAACAAATCGGTCTGTGATTTCCGACTGAACGACAAAATCAGGCTTCATTTCCAGCCAGTTGATTTAGCTGAAATGCTAAATACTGCTAGCAGATTCTATCAGCCGTAGCTGGCTAATGTTAGCACCATGAGTTGCTTGAAAACAGTTTGTGGGGGGCTTTTGGACTTTAAAAACAAGTCTGTAAAATTGGGCTTAAATATGTACTTGATGGCTACGTGCATGACATTATGCTAAAAGACCTGAGGCTAAAGTCAGCATCCTCACTTGGTAATGATCCATGTAGTCCAAGTGTGTAAACAAAGAAACAGCAGTGTCCTTGTATTATTTATTATAAGTAAAAATGTAAGATCAGACTTCATTCTAATATAACGCTGTTTAGCTGCTTAGCTTACTGGGACAAGCAGTGACACAGAAGTGTGTTCATGCTTTCTTGGTAAAATGTTTAAACAGTATGTTTCACTTTTAATGTTACAAGAGAAAAGGCTTTTAGGATAAGGACTAACTACTGGGTTCTGCAAATGGCTGTGGTTAGCATCCAGAACCAGCTTCCGCACAGTAGGAAAATGCTATATAATGACTGTGCTATCGCGAGTAGACCTGTAACCCCACTAAGTATAAAATGCTCCTTAGCCTTGGAAGAATTGCTGGGTAGGTCACTAGTGTCAGCAGGAAGCTTGTTAGCTGCTAACAATAGATATGCTAATGTTGCAGCTTATGTAAGAACACACTGTTTAATCCATTCCTTACACGTTTGCTGTTGTATATACTCTTTGCATGTGGAGTATAACAGTTTAATACAGCCTGATTGGATGGATGGATGGATGGATGGATGGATAGAGATAAGCAGAAATACATCCTTATCCATCCCAGATATCATTACGTCAAGGTCATTTGCCACCTGTCAAAGGAAATTGCTTTCATATTATTAGCACACCATCACTTTCTCTATTTGGAAAATTCTTCATAATGTATTAATGATCATTTATCAAATCGTTCATTATTTTCTTAATACCAAATTAGATTTTATAACTCTCCATTAACCGGAATGAATGACTTATACTTGAGTGAACTGCCACTTCAAAGGAATTTGTCAGGTGAGGAAAAGCTCCATACAGCCGCCCCCCCCCAGGATATTCCTCCCAAAGTTCAAGATCAAATATGCAGAAAAGGCTTGCATGTACTCAATGCCCTGGCGGATCTATTTGAATCACAAATAACATCATAAATTTGCAGAGCACCGGGGCGCCAGAGATACACAATGAACCATTGACTGTGAGCTAAAATCCCTGAGACAACATTTGCATCTCAATAAAAACCCTTACACAGCAGGTTAGGGCCTCTGTCTATCTCAGCATGAAAAACATCAAATGATAACAAATTGTTACAATAATTTGTTGACTAGGGCAGCAATTATAGAGACGTGCTGCTCATAAACACTTCACAGAATGTTGCATATGTACATCGTTACAGTTTTTATTTTATTTATATGGACTCGTCTACAGCCTCAGTATGGACGGACGAGGTATAATTGCCCAATATAGATCAGAACAAATAGAAATATAGAAATAGATAGATAGATAGAAATAATAAAGGCAACAAAAGTAGTTAATGAACGCTATATGATTTCTCTCAGCACGTTGATTTGAATTTGTACAGAAAATGGGGAGAGGCACAACCATTTGCAGGAGGTGTTCTGACATGGGCCTATGTGCCTTCTGACACAACAAATATATTAATAATACTAAGAGCTTCAAAGTGCAAGTGAGATATATTTTAGGAAATATATTTTAATGTTGGTACCCTTTGGAACTTCGTAATGATCTTGTTGGGCCTGTCTCATCTTTCTTTCTGCACTATGTACTAATTCAGTCTTTTTTTGCCATGATATACAGTATTTCTCAGTTTACTGTTCTTTTGTAATTTTGAATGTCCAGATGTTTGTCTCATGTTACTTGTGTGTATTCACGCATGAAGGCTAGAAACTGCTCTGCCAGAAGCTAATCAGGATCCAACAAACAACACAAAATTATTAGCATGTGCTCTGAAACAAACTTTACATTTCAGTGTGTCCCAGGTCCAGCAAGTCAAAGCAAGTCACCATTGATCGTGAGGAACTTGTGCTGGATTTGATCATTGCTTTGCCCGTAGCAACAACATTTTCTCATAGGAATGAGCGAATGAGTGTGCCGATGATAAAATATTAATATGTGTGGAGAGGTATAGCTTCCAACTCTCTCAAAGGAAACTCTGAGCACATGCTGCAGGGGCTTCATTTCAACGCCTGCCACCTCCACTGATTTAAGGCCCAGTGTCAGCAGAAGTCTCATTTAGGAAAGTCATCTGTCTCGCCTGCCTGGGCCCGCTAAAAGGTTATTTAGCTGCCCGGTGCTTAGTAGCAATAGATAGAGGCTACAGAAAAACACCGCTGTTATGTGTTTGTGTTGGCTATTGATTGTCGTGGCTTGTTTGTGCAGTGCTGGTCTGCCGGTGTGTCCACCTCTGGTGTCAGGAGCCGAGCGGGGCACAAGCTGCGACGGCAGGGCCTGATTGGATGCTCAGCATTAGGCGGTAAACACGGTGATGAAGGCACCCATTTGCAGGGGTCTAGTTCTGATGAGGACTGGAGCAAAAACAACACAGCGTTCTGGTGCGAGCTCATTACCGCTGTAACGTACAGCTGAGCTTTACAGTTACTTAAAATGCAAGAAAGGCATCGTTGGCTGCTGAGAGGATCGTGTTAAATTATGCAGGAAGTAATACAGACAGTCCAGAGCCACAACAGGAAGACATTAGTGTCATATGGTACAAGGAAGGTACCATTCTCCTCTTCATTAACAAAGAAATGTATGCTGGCTGTCATAATACACTGAGTGCTAATGGATTTGGTTTTAAAGGCTGTAGAAAGTGTAATTTCTCAAAAAGGCCATTTTCATTCAGAAATTAGTGCTCCATGTGTTAATGTGTCTTTCACAGGGTAGAAAGGGAAAACTCCCAGAAACTAACAGTTTACACATTATGCAGGATATAGTAACACATCTGTTTCAATCAGAAGCTGCACTACGAATGAACCTGTGTTTCTAATTACTAATATATCTTGATTCTGTCCTTTTAAAGCAATTACAGTGGGATCAACTGTATTTAATATATGTATGCTTCTTTGACAAAACGGTCTCCAAAGGACAGGTTCGACATTTTGAAAAATACGCTTATTTGCTTTCTTTCCCAGAGTTGGATGAGAAGATCGATGCCACTCTCATGTCTGTGTGTTAAGTATGGAGCCCGAATCAAAGAGTCAAGTGTTTAGCCTAAATTAGCCTAAATTAGCATAAAGATTTGAGGCAGGGGGGGAACTGTTGGATCGGCACTTTCCAAAATTCAAAAACAGGCTTACCAACACCTCTAAAGCTCACTAATGAGCATGTTGTATCTCATTTGTTCAACGAGCACATAAAAAGGTAAAAAAACAACCATTTGTGGCTTTAGGGAGAGTTCAGGCATGATGAAGCCAAACCCGGCAACCGCACAGTGATGAAAAGTCTTTGGGATGCTGTTGTTCACAACTCTCCCTAAAACATATATTGTTCCTTAACATTTCTGTTTGTGTGGGGATTAAACGGAGATATAATGCATTAATTAGTGAACTTTATAGGTGATGGAAGGTGTATTTTCTCACTTTATACAGAGACAAACTTTAAACAACCACCATTTCCCTTCTTTATGTGATTATATGTGATATTAACCTTCTAATCTAACTCTTGGACACAAAGCAAATAAACTTACCCTAAACAGTTGGACTTCTCTTTTAATTGCACTTTCATGCAGTCAAGTAACGTAATGTTAAAGCAGTCCATCACTGCTGTTTGTGAACTGGATTAAGTATGCATACAAGTTCATGTTGATGAACAGATTCTTTTATTAGTGAAATCTAAATAATAAGGGGTTAGTATCATGATGTCAAAAGGAAGCTATTAACCTCCTGTCTGACAGCACACGTCATGTTTAAAGTAATTGAAGTTCTGCAACGCAACTGCAGGAAGGAACCACTTGTATCTCTCAAGAATAACTTAAGTATAGGCACTTCTAAAAGGTACCTCTTTTACTGTAATAGCTGCAGTATTTTTTAAATTGAAGGATTGGCTATTTTCAAGAGTTATGATTTAGAAAGCGTTACATGGTGCGGTGTGTAACGACCAATCAATTTAATACCAATCATTTCCTTTTTTTTTTATTTCTATAATAAAAACACCAGGAGCAGCAATAAGACTTTGACTGGACTTTGAGCCCAGTCAATTTTGGGGCAGAAGGAGATATTTGTGGCAGACACGCTGCATGTGACATGTTTATGACAACTCCACCTGTTGATGTTAGATACTGCAGAGTATTAACTCTAAGTAAATGCTGAGCCCCTGTGGAGCTGGTGAGGTTTTGTAGTTCACGCAGATGTTGTAATGAGTCTCTACGCTTTGCCCCATCAGCTATAGAATCTAATCAAGGACTAATCCATCCCTCAACATCCTGAAGGAGCAGGTGTACATTCACCTGTTAGTGAAATTAAGCCTCTTGTTAAACCCCTGCTGTATTTATCTTTTAATTAAATCCTGATAGATAGTTCTCTACATTAATATCACACATACAGTACATGTGTGCTCCAATTACTGAACCTGTGTGTCCTTGTTTAGCAGGGATAAGAGGTGTCTTATTATGGTACAATTCCTGCAAAGCAGGGATTTAACAGGCTTTTCTGATTTGAGAGGATCTGTGCCTGCATGCACACTGAATGCGCTCGCACATGCTCGCCATTTTGACAAAGACATTTTCTTGGTCTCTCATTTTGGCAAACAAGTCTGTCAGTGTTGCATATATACACAATGCCAGTATCCTGATGAATACTGTACTTCTCTGTATGATGGGAAACCAGGCTGCATCTTTTGATCAGCTAATCCCTTACTTTGCCAAATATAAAAAGGTTAATGTGATTAGATACCAGAATGCATATCACAGCAAACACAGCAACAAAGCTATTAGTCAATTTTAGGAGTGGCAATGTGGGTATGGTCCTCTATCATGGTATATTTATTATTTTGTTATATTGATATAGCAAACCAAACTTTCTGTAGTTGGGTTTCTCAAACTTTTTATGAAATGCCATTCATAGATAAAATAACTGGATGATAATGTACATGTTTGGCTAATGCAGTGAATGAAATATCTGAAAACTCAAGGTACTGTGAGAACCATGCCTGACGATGAGGACTATAGTCCTGTATTCAGCTTTGCGACGATGCATTTTCCACCTAATCCGAGGTTTTTAAAAAGATTCTTTACTTTAAGAAGTAGAATTTTCTCAACCGATAAAGGAATACTTAATCTTTCAGTTTAGCAGAGTAATTCTAATGAATGAATGAAATTTGAATAACCAAATTTGGACATACATGTTTTTCACTGGACATGAAGGGTATGAAAAATTGTAACCTTAAAAGTAACTAGTAGAGTCATGTTTGATCCTTTGTGCACATGAATTACCAATATTACTAGTTTATATCCTTAATGAGTACATTCTATACTTAATAATTAATAAGTTAGTACAACTTGTACCCAAAATATTGCATGTGCATAATATGCACTATATTATATAGAATTTCATTTAGCAGCCTCAGTTTCAGGGTCCTGGTTCACCGTCGCACTGTCACAGATTGCTAAGACATTTGAATAAAATAGAGCCATTGGTGATGTTTTTGGTAACATGACAAGTGAAAATATCTGCTTTGATAAAACGCTAATGCCCAACCAAACTGGATTTCAAAATGTCAGAAAAAAGTGCTTCAAGCGGTGTCTTATTTTCCAGCTCTGTCTTGTACAAAACAGCTAAAGACGCATTTCAAACCCAATATAAACAAACGTTGCTTTCTATTTAAATTCAGCACTTTTCCATGTTGAAGCCGGCCCGGCGCTGCAGACAGAGGCTGACTTTGTTTTACTGCGGCTCTGTTCTGGAGGCGGATGTGGTTTGTGGTGAACAAGCCATAGCCTGTGACTTAAATGGATGGCTCACGGGATAATAAGTTTAGTGTGGCGTAAACTGGCAGTTATGGGGTTAGGATGAGAGAAATGGGGATGTGGCAGATCTGGGTTTTGATTGGTGGACGAAGGAGAAATCTCTTGTTTTCATATGTGAAAGCCTAAAGTCTGTAGTAACTAAATGATAAAACACACAAACACGTATAGTTTACTGAATTAAATCCAACAAAAACTGAGAAGCTGACAAGGATGTAAGTCTTACTGTGGCTCATTAGTTCATGTGGGACCAATGTTTTCCAAATCTATGAATATTTTATATTTTCAGCACTTGCTCAGTATGAAAAAGTGTAAATTGAACGACTGTAATTAAGGGTGTGTAATAAGGTACTTACAGAACATGAAGTTTCTAACTGCAGTCAACTGGTAAAGACTTTATATTGTCTTTATATCGTCTTTTTATTGCTTTTAATTGTTTTTATGTATTTATTAATCTTGCTTTTGTTTTATTTTATATATCTTATACTGCTTTCTGTTTTATTGGTTTTAATTATTTTTATTGTATTTATTATTCTTTTATCTTTATCTTGCTTTTTTTGCTTTATTTTATTTATCTTTTACTGCTTTACGTTTTATTGCTTTCTGCGTATCCTGTTTTTGCTTTGTCTGTCGAAGCACTTTGAAAACTCTGTTTGTAAAGGTGCTATATAAATAAAGTTGTTGTTATCATTATTCTTATTATTATATAACTTTGAAGAGAATTGGTACCACCACTCTAACGATATTAGAGTTGGTAGGAAATTTACAGTGGATCTGGAAAGAGTTCACAATTAAAGTACAGAGGGAATAAATGAATTGGGCATGAAATTGTTCTGCAGTATATCAAAAGAATTGCTTCCAACTTGGAAGGGAGCCCCCCCTTTTTTTTTAGATATACTCAAAGATATGAAGTAGTGGCATTTTTCATTTTTGTTGCTACAGACAGGAAGTGGGAAAGAAGTGAGGGAGAACAAATGAGAAACAAAGAAGGGTATCAGGGACAGTGAGGGAGAAAATGCATCTACTGTGTGACAGAAGAGAGAAGGGAGCTGATAGAGGAGATGCTTTGCTCATTAAAAAAAAAACAGATGTATGTCTGTATTAGATATGGCTGCCATCTATGATTTGTAGCACAGATTTATCTGTTGCTCGCTCCCTCTGATGATGAATGTTCAGCTTTGATTAGGCCCCAGTTTTTGGCGCCATTTCAAAAAATAAATAAACAGGGATATTTGAAAAGCCCAGATTGTACAGTGCTTTCAGGTGTCCTCACTCATCTCAGCATTTCCAGAATCCTCAAAGACCATTTGCATTAAAACAATGTTAAGTCTGCTGCACAATAAAACGATTTTTAACCCTTTCACAAAGTTGCAAATTTGGTTTCCTAATCCGTGTAGCCGGAAATGACATCTGTCCTTGCTCGTTTTGTACAGTATAAAGATTTATTTTGTATGAAAATGTAACACCAGTGCAGGCAAACTGATGATAAGGCCTTTTGTGTCTCTTGCCGTGCAAATTGAGCACAGACTTATGTCACTAGGAAACAGTGTCTGGGAAAAGCGGCTACAGCCACGCTAGCTGTTCTGACTTTGAGCTAAATGCTAATGTCAGTATGCTAATGTGCTCACAATGAATGCTAACATGCTAATGTTTAGAAAGATATGTTTGCCATGCTCACTCGATTATTTTAGCATGTTAGCATGCCAACATTTGTTTTTTAGTACTACAGACAAAATGAAGCTGATGGGCACCTAGATGAAAAATCAAAGTTATTACAATTCACGCTGAGCGAGACATAAATGCGTGTACCAAATGTCACGGAAATCCATCCAGTAGTTGTTGAAAAAAGTTGAAGAAAACCAAAGATGGACAACCTCATGGTGGAGGTAGAGGAAACCTTGGTGGATCATCAAGGCCATTAGAATTTATCCACTAGAGACTATGCATGTGAATTTTTTATTATTGTGCAGTGGATTGAATGTGTTTTTCATCCAGTTGGTTAAGGGTTTTGGAAGTATCGTCACAATACTTATTTTGTCAAATGACCTTTTGGGTTTTTCCAGGCAAGATTGCCAGGCATTTATATTTTAGGGAAAACGGATGATTAGCTGTGTGACTGTAATGTAATGGCAACACACGAGTGGCACAAACTGGGGGAACGCTTTGACCATCTGCTCAGAAACACCTCTTCCTCCTGCTGCAGCAACAACAGCAACAACATGCAGATGTTGGGAGTGTATGCGCAGACACTTGTAGTCCTTTACACACTTAATGAAATTAGCGATGCTGGATACCAGGGCCTCATGTCTTTGCTATGGCCGTCGTTGCGTCAGTGGAAGTGGGCTCCTGTCAACAGATGGCTCAAGCGGCGGTTCAGACAGATTCATTTGTTCCCCTAAACAAAGTTGTCGCCATCAACCCGCCGGACCGCTGACACCAGAAACTCATTAGTGTAGTTTAGTGGTCTGGGCGGGAGGCTGATCGTGAACTGACACAGCAAAACGAGCGAAAGGAACATCCATCTGTTCTTTCCCTCTCGTGCTACAGTGCACGCATCTATCTATCCTTTCATCCATCCACCCTGCTTTCTATTATTTATGAGACATTAGCTCTGTATGTAATTAATTGGTGCTGTTAATAGCAAATGCATCAAGTTAATGATTTTTAATTAAGGAGATGTTTTGGTGTTGTTGTTTATGCCTACCGGGCACGTATCTGCTGTGGTTTATGTAAACTGTCAAGTCCTCTTTTGTCTCCATTTAATGAGCTAAGTTATGGTTCGGGCTGCCATACTGTAAGTAGTGCACATGGGTCTGTTAAATCTGGCAGCAACAGGTTTATGTGCTTTGAAAACCGATGATTTAGTAAACGTCTGAGAAGGCCTGTGATGCCTGCTCGCTGTGGCGTATGTCTCAATCTCTCTTTTGTTTATGCCACGCTCAGCAGGAATTCTCTGACCTTTAGCTATAGACAACCAAATAAAATCCCTCACACAAACACCATGATGACTGTATTTCTTTTTCTTGCATCACCAGGGATACATTCTCATTCATTTGCCACAGATCAAACACTCCTGTCAAATGCAATCACATCCGGCGACGATCTTTTTAACCTCTTAGATCTCACAGCAGGAGGAGGTGTAAAACGAGACTGGACCTTTATCCTGAGCAGCAATAAGTGTCAATTAGGCTGGTTTACCTGAGATTAACGTTTTCGCATCTGCAGGTCTGTTTGGCTTAGAGTGCAGCTCTGTTCTGTTTTTCTAGGGCTCAGCAGAGAAGCTGGATCATAGAATGAGCTGTGGGCTTTTCATCTATGTCTCTGTGCAGTAGCTCTGTGTCTGCCTGCCTTTATTCCCCCTTCCAGTGCAGCAGCAGCAGCAGCAGCAGTAGTAGTAGTAGCAGCCTATATGAGGACAGTTGGTGCATATCAATCAGGATGCAGGGCGCTTTCTGATGAGGACCACGTCCTATCTATCGTACGTGCAGATGCATTGCAGGGCCGAAGAGAGAGTTGCCAGTGTTGCCACGGGTGTTGCCAGTTGCTTTCACAAATGGAGTGAAGAGCGGGAAGAAAACTATCATTTTGAGATGATAATAGCGCTGTCAGCATACGTGGGAGTAAGTATTAGGGTTAGCTGGTGCAGAAGGCACCGTCTTGTTGGTAAATGATGGCTCTGCATGGCGGCGTGGTTGCGGCCGGGAACAGTCAGTCAGCAGTTTCCAAAATGTTCTGTGGTGTTGGTCTGTGGAAGTGGATGCCTCGACTCCCACCACACCCTCGTGTGTCTGAAGAACTGTTTGTCTTTTAGCATTTGAGGATGTTTTAACTTTTTTTTCCCCCACTAAGTCAGAGCACATTTCTCTGAGCTCTGCTTTAATGCTTGAATGTCTGATCCTTGAATTATGCACCCGAGCCTCTAAAATGAGAGCTTACGTCGATTTACTTGCTCCTGGGAGGAGACTCGAGCCACAGATTTTAAGTAGAGCTGCAGACGTCATGCATGCGGTCCAGTATGTTACCCAGCCATGTTGCCAGCATGGCGGCGACTGTTTATGCCCAAAGTGGCGGCCGCAGTGGGAAACCTTTCCATCGCTTTTGTGTCTACATGCGTCATTCAGAGCCCTGCATCATTTATGCTACACCTCAAATGAGAGACTCCTCGGGCTAAATAAAGGCTACTGAGTCTTATGTAACCAATGTCCAAGTGTGCAATAACAGCATCCTGGGTAGAAAGAAGAGAGACAACTTGTTCATGTTCTGAAAATATCACAAGGGCACCGTGGCTTCACTCAGACAGAGGGTGATTTAACTTCACAGGAAAAGCAGAGTCATTTTCTCAGTAGTTTATGTGCTTTTACATCTTAACCAGAACTATATATAAAGTTCAAAATGTAAAAAATAAACATTTTGAGGTAAACTAGCTGTTTTTACTGTTGCTTCCTGAGCATGATTAACTACAGAGCATATTATAACACTAAATGCCTCGTTAGTTAGTATCTGTGCCAGTATCAGTGCTGAAAAGCTAATGCTAAGTGAGCAGCTAATGGGTCTTTGAACAACAAATGTAGCTGCAGGACGCTGTTTTAATGTGTTAATTCTGTGAATGAGATAAATGAGGGGTTGCGGCCAGCAGAAACCTGACCAGATCACACACACAACAATTACACCACTTAGCGAGACAAAAGGCCAGGAAGCAGAAGCTGAAGAGAAACAGGCTGGCTGTTTTATCCGCGACATTATGGATATGAGGGCGCGCTGAGGCACTGGGCTTCTGGACAGAAAAGTTATTAAAGATGGCTTGGTTTTCACATTTTTTGCTCAGATTTTTCATATCAAACTCCTTTTAGTTTTGCCTCTCTAAATATTTTTAACGGGCCATTTTATGGTGTTCCTTTAATCTATATTTTAATGATAAAGTTGGATCAAACGACTGTGTAATGTGAAAAGGGGTTGCTCGTATACTGACGAACCCACACAGTTATCGCCCAACTCTGCAGTTTCCTTTTCATGCTGCTTTAGCGTCTTTCAGCTCATTGTTTTGGTTTTACAGCCAGCAGCTTTGCTGTTTTGGTTCAGTCTCACCGCTCTCAACAATGTTGTTTCCACGGGCAACTGTACACCGAACAGCAGCAACTAGATGGTGAACATAGTGGAGCATTAAGCTGCCAAAGAGCCATATATTTCCCTCAGGAGTTGATGGAGACCAGAATCTGAGCCAGTCAGGGGAGATACTGGACTTACATTGCCAGGTGGCTAGAAACACGACTCTGAATCCCTGCTAATGTTGCTCTTATTCTTTGTTATTGTTCGATAACATGTTCGCCACAACAACTTTACATCGAGATAAAATGCCAAAGTTGTGTTGGCAGTTTGTTCTGTTGCCCCCTTGTGGCCCAAAAAAAAAACAATTAATGCTGCTTTAAATGCTTACATACAAAATGTCACTCAACAAAATCATCACAGATCTCTGAAGATTTCCCTAAAGCTCCTTATACAAAGGCTACCATTTTAAAGTGAGATTTGCTGCTCCAATAAGAAAGATAAAGACTTCCAAGTGTTTGTTCCAGTCCAAGCTGCTTACTTTTGAGCTGTCTGTCTCTATACTGTTCAACAAGAAATACATCATCATAATGCCATTTCCATGTGACTTTAAACTGTCGCTTTTATCCACCATCTCATTGCTGACATGCTTTGTCGTAAGGCTTTGTTTCTCCTTTTCCCCCTGTGCTGTCTTTCCTTTTTCTTCCTACACTTACAGTATTTTCCCACATAACCTCAGAGCAGTTATTCGCCTGTCCCGCTGTAATAGAAGTGGTTAAGACAGAAAAACAAAACCCTTCCCCCTCACCTGCCTTTCAGTCACAGGATCAAAGATGGCTCGAGAGAGGATGTGGATGGGAGCAGCGCTGACAACACCACACATTAGCTCGGCACTGTCACCGCCTGGTGCTGCCTCACAGGGAGAATCCGACTCTGAGAACTTCAGGAGGTCCTGGAAGCCTCTGTGCAACAAAAAACAACAAAAACACCATGATGAACTCTCAACTCTTGGAATAGGCTGCTGTCACCTGGCTGGTAATTACACGCCAATCAGGGTAGTAGGTGGACCTGCAAAGAAAAAGGGTGTGGCAGTCAAAGATCAGGCCCAGTCACAGGGACAGGGATAGGGAGAGAGAGAGAGAGAGAGAGAGAGAGAGAGAGAGACAAAAAAAATATAAGGACGGGATCGAGGGTGAGGTGCAGGGAAAAGCTGAGACAGAGAGGCTCATAATGAGGCGTGTGAAACAGAAACAGCTGTCAGAGCAGCAGAGGGAGACGGAGACAGTCAGGCTGGAAACACACACCCTTGTTCCTCATCTATGGATGCCAATTTGGGGGCTTTAATCTGGGGACGCCATTGTGCTCCATTTTAGGGCTCTGATACTGTACGCCTGCTATTGTACAAGGCAAACTACAAGGGATACACCAGTGTTCGCTGCTGTCAGCAGACAATTAGAAAGGAAGAGGGAAGGTGGAAACCAGGCCTGAAAACTGGGCTACGTCTCGAAATGTTTTGCCATCAGATGAAGACTTTTTTTTGGAAACTTTAGAGGATACCATGAATGGTCACTGATGGTTAACTGATAACATTATGTTTCCTTTGTACCGTACGTTTCTTTCCTTTCAACGGCCCGTTGATGTGAAGCAGCGTTCTCTCCTTCTGTCAGATTCATTATTTAGGCCCGACCATAAATATTGCACTGCTCGTAGTTCCTGGAGTGTCGGTCCCGACTGCACATCAGCTTTGACTTTCAGGCACTGTCACTGAGTATGTGTTGGCTTGTGTAGAAAATGGAAGCTCTCCTCCAGCATGTTTTAAATGAATTTCTATGTCGAAGAATGTGAACTTTTGCAAAATAAGTAGGCTCTAAACAAAAAACATACATACAGAGTATGAAATCCCGATTGTTGGAGTTACTTTTCCTATACAAGTCAAACAAACGGGTGGAGCCACTTGTCTCCCACATCACACCCGTCTTATAAAATAGGCAGATGTGGGTTCCTCCGGGTTTACACAAATGCAAGTAGACGAGACAGTGTATCGTTTCCATAGCAATGACTCTCCATACTTCTGTTCTATCTGTCAGCTTTTCAGGCTTTTTTTGTAGCTGGATCTAATTTGTAGTGTCTTAAAATATGAATGATTGTGATAGTGAGTTACTTGCTATGGTTTCATTTCTAGTATCGATCAAACGGCAAAAACATAAAGAAACAAGCGGGTCGAGATGACCAGCTGACTTCACTACAAGCTGATTGGATGTTAAAAGAGGTGACGTGCCTTACGTTCTAAAACCAGCCAAGCTGAGTCGCAGCCGGCGCCATCAGCCGGCGCCCGTCGAGCTGATAAGCACAGCCACTCCCATTGGCCAGGTGTGCAGAGGTGAGAACGTAGGCACGATTTGAACTTCTCTCACACTTCTCTCCCGTGTTTAGTCTGTTCACAGCTTCTTCAGTCACTTTATGTATTTACAGACGAGTGCAAAGCCTTGAATTTGAGGAAACTTCCCATTTTCAGTTGATTATTGCTTCTATTCAATTCAATTCAATTTTATTTATATAGCGCTATATCATAACAGAGTTATCTCATAGCACTTGTTAATATAGAGCAAGTCCAAGCCAACTCTATATGTACAGACCCAACAATTCCA
>JAVQJF010034758.1:0-43476 GCA_036023855.1 Gadopsis marmoratus | reverse complement strand
CAAGACACTGAACCCCGAGTTGCCCCCGGTGGAGGCCAGCATGGCAACTGTGTCCCCATCGGTGTGTGAATGGGTGAATTAGACTACTGTTCAAAACTTAGATTACTGGTACAGCGCTTTGGCTTTTCGGTTGAAAATATAAGAAAGAGTCCATTTACCATTTACCATGTATTGACTTCTTAATGTGATAGAACGTTACTAACCTCTTAACCACCAGACTAAATCCAGAGAGTTGCAAAACTGCGAGGAATGAATATCCTTAAATAGTAAAGGCCATCATAATTGATCAGTGTGACATACTGGACAGTCAGTGGTCTGTGGACTGTAGGTGTCATCAAGGTAAAACAGACACTGGGACAATATGAGCAGGACACAGAGAAAGTTACATTAAACAAAGCCTGAAGGCATAAAGACACCTGGCCTGAGTTCAAAGCAGGATTGATCTGCATAACCAAATCAAAACTTGTCCGTGGACAGGTTTGTAAAAAATATTTTGTTTGTTCTGTAAATTCTGCTTTATCAATGAATTTGTGAATTTCCCAAAAATGTATTGCACGCAATGATTTGTTTCCTATTAACTAAGAGCTACACCACATCACACCCCCACCATACCATACCGCAAATTCCTGAATACTCCGTCTTGGCAGCAAACTCTCTCAAACTGCACAATATGTCAATAATTGCAATGTTTTATCAAGGCATAAAACAGGCTTGAAGAAAGTTGAGTGCCAGACTGCAAAGGCTTAGCAGCTCCGGTCATGTGTCTCTGACAGAATGCATGCATTGAGTCAAACCTTGTAAACACCATTAAAACATCAGGGCCCATAAAACACTTTTATGAAGTAAAGCGGCAACTTTACACATTTTATACTACGGCTCCTAAAATGTATGCTGTTCCTATTGCTGGCGCCTGCATGAGAACAGCTGGAAGAAAAGACTGGAGAAACTGTCAGTCACAGTTTAAAATAGTGTACACCACAGCAGAAGCCTGTTGTTTTTAAGATGTTTGTTGTCGAGAATGGTCATGAAAGAGTCTGGATATCATAACAGTAATTAATGATCACACGTCTTAGTGTTATAGATACACAGATTCATCTGTGTGTAGTAATTTCTTTGAACGTGAACATAAAGAGCCTCTCTGAATTTAGTTATTCTGTTCAGTGTGAGCTGGAGCAATTTAACACAGTGTCTCCACACTCTACATCTGCCATGTAATAACTCTGGACGAGTTTGCCCGTGGCACGAAGGGCCACTGTTTACACTTTACCAGTGCTGGTAGAGGCACGCTGATGGAAGCCAATATCCATTTGTAAAAGACCTATCACATGGGGCGAGCGTCCTTCACTACAGCTTTCTCTCCTCCTCTCCTTTCCCCATACAGTAGCCTCCTAATCAGATTGGTCAAAAATGGCCCCAATTTCAGCGAATATATAAATAAATAAAGTGGAGGAAATCACTTATACTGTATTTTGGAGCCAACATTCATCATTGTCAGCAGGCATATACAGTTCATATGCCCCTAACACGTCCCATTTCCCCACCAGTAGCCATCCCACTGTTTGATAGGACAGCATACTCGCTCATTTATAGAAGTGCCTGTCAGTTTTGTGCTATTTACTAATGTAAATGTCCCCTGGTTGAAGCCATCGTAAGGCATACCCTTGCTGTGACAGCCAAACAGGCGAGCATAGCCATTTTGAGTCATATTTGTATCCATGCTGCTGAATACTTTCTGTGCAAAAGTAGTTGAAGGTCATGACGACCTCCAGACAATATATATTGCAGTGCTTACGTTACCTCATGAGAAAAACACTATCACAAAGTTCAGGAGGAGCAATGCAAAGATTAGGCTTAATGGCCGATAAGTTGACACAAGTCCAGGAGCACCGAGGCCTCTTTACAGACTATGAAAACAGTCAATGTAAAGTCTAACATCTCCTTCAAGCCTAATCTAATAAGCAGAGTTAGGGGAACTATTTTAGTGCTGCCTTACAAGTTTTAGGCTCCACAGACTGGAAATTTAACTGTATACATAAGCTATAAATACATTAGCTCAACAACAACAGTCTAATGGTTAACATACATAAACAGAGTACCTATCCAGTAGCATAATGCATGCAGAAGAAGAACTGGATGTTGATCCAAGCAGCTGAGGTTACCATCCAAATCTGCACAGAGAGGGGACTTTAGTGTTGTTTACAACAAGAATTCTCTAAAAGCCATCATATCTGCTGCGTTCCTATTGAGTTACAGGACAAATGAATTACTGGGCATTTAGTGTGGCAAACAGCAGCGTCTCTTAAAGCTGGGGGATCTCAGGACTGAGACGGAGAGAAATGCCACTGCTGAGATCCATTTCCAGCTACGTAGGAGGGGAACTAAACAGTCCTCTTCCCCTCTCTACAGTGCTTTCATTTTATTCTCTGTTTGAATGTTCACTGTGGTCTGCCCACTTGTTTCTGAAGTTGATAATCGGCTCAGGAAAATTTGATTATTTACATTTTGCATTCCGGAAGACAGAGGAGTCTCATAAAAATGAATAAATAAAATTCTGCACATGCACAATACTCTGTGTGTCATAGAAAGCCAGAGATTGCGGCCGCTTGTTTGCGTGCATTACAGCAAACAGAAAGAGGGGCACCAAAGCCATTTCTTTAACATTGAGGATCTTTAAATGGCATGGCTGGCATTCATCCCACTGTATGTGGAAGCAGAAATGTCCCAAGGACAGGAAAGCCTTGTATGTTTTCAAGTGTTCAGTGAGCTGCGCCTGATCATTCTGGCTATACCTCCACATTTCCCTGTCAGACAGTTCTGATGCTGTGAAGGAAGGAGTCAGCTCTCCGTTGGGTCTCTGCAGGTGAATTACAGGGAGGGCAAAGCTCTACCTGGTCCTGCACCCACTCATAAAAGCCTGTTATTAGTGACCCATGCAGCTGAAGCACTAAACACTAGTTAGGAACATGTTTCCTTCAGTTTGATTGGCAGGGTGTGAGAAGATGCCACAGGCACATACAATGAAAATGATTTCAGTGTTACAGCCTTCAACAGCATCTGACTGACTACCTATTGCAGAAAACAGTTTAAGCCACACTTACACCATCCTAGATAATGTGTGGGAGGCAGGCGTGATGCCTTTTTTTGGTTTCTTGAGCTCATCCATTTGGGTTTTTAAAACCCGAGAGCAGGAAGCTCACATGGCTTCCTCACTAGAAAGCGAGTGTCACATCACATTCATGATAGACGGACATCTAACAAAGGTTATTGGTTATGGTGCTACAATAAAGAAAGGCATGGGCAGTCAGCAGATGCCTTAACCTGCCCGGGCAAAATCACCAACACATACATAGACAGACCCAAGCTGTCACAACAAACAGCATCAGCCTGTCCCTGTCTGCAAAAAGTCAACAAGACTGCTTAGACACAAAGAAAACAAGATAGATTGGATAGGGTGGATTTCCATGTTAACTGTATCTAAACTCTTGCAGGCAGCTCTCTTATAAAACAGAATTACCCTTTAGTCAAATTATGTTGACCATACCTATCAAACATCAACTACATAAATCCCTCATGATGGCTAATGCACAAAATCCATTTAGGCAATTTCCACACCAGGTTGATCGTTTCCACTGACATAATAACAGCCAATAATCCCTGATGAGCTCTTAAACAAACACAGTTTTATGTTGCCAGCCAAATCGCAACCTCTGCCAAGGGCTAACTGACATCACTGAGCTAAGTCATTGCACTAAGAATATGAGTGAAATCAATTCTGCCTTTGGTAGGTACAGTAGGAGTCATTAATGCACTTAACTTTTACCCTGCACCTCACACCAGCAATGTCCACCTAAAAAGGACAACCACAGTGAGGTCAAGACACCACAAAATAATGGCTCCAATGAAAAGAACTTCATAGGTGTTTTATGAATCTTGTCAAGAAGCACTATTAAAGCCATGAGCTTGACGGCAGGAAGGTTTAAGAGGGGAACCTTGAGGGGCTATTACCTCAGTTGTGGGTGGTATCTCAATAAGAAGCATGTCCTACACAATAGAGAAGGGTACATTAGTGTCTTGACCTACCCTACTCTGAAACAGCCACTCTGGATCATTTTCTTCTTAAAAAGAGATCAGGGAGAGGACATCCTGTACCCATCCCAAATGTCTTAAGTAGGTGCGTATAAACATAAAGCACCATTCATTTTCTCTTAAAGTGCAGAGTGAGCCATGATTTGGGTACAAAGGCTACTTTTATGTAGCCTTATGTTTTAATAATATAGTGGCATGGTAAAGTCCTGATCAAATGGAAAAATAATATGCAAAAAAATGACATCATGTAACAGGGTTTTAAAATGTTTGAAAATCAGAGTTTAAAGTAGTGGTGCTGCAACTGAAAAAGCTTCAGCTACAGCTGAGACTGTCGGTAGTATGGAAATGGTAAATATTGTTATCTACAGTAGGTGAGGAGTACTGATGGAGCGGCAGATGGAAAACAGATTGTCTCAGTTTACGAAGCTGATTGAAATTACATAGCCATCCAATACCTCCAGATTAAACAAACACACAATCACACCCTCTGGACACAATTATATCTCCAGCTGATACTTTAGTCCCTTTACAGGTGGTATATATTTGTGAGAAATGTGGTAAAACAGCTAAGACTTCCCTAAGACTTGTCCATCAAATGTTTGTTTTTCTCCAGAAAATGAATAATGAGTTTGAAACAGTGACTTCACATTTTACCAAATGTCAAGCTTTAAAATGCATTTTTTTTTTTATTTAGCCATGGTATGTTTAATGGAATGTGTCATTTCTGTGGTATTTTGATTGGAGAGGTAGGTGTAAAGACAACATGAAGGTATGGGAAGAACCCTGTAGCGACAGGGTTAAGGCGAGGTTGATCTGTGTTAAGACCAGACATGAGGTGCACAAGCTCCACACTTGGCAGCTCTGATCCTTCACCTTGGACAGAAGCTTTAGACCCCAGTCTGGTCAGATAGATTCTGACTCAGCTCATTGTTTCTGTCCTGGGACACAAGTGTGCCCTAACGCCTACATAACCAGTCCTTTGACTGAGATTCAAGAATGATGACAATGACAGCATTCCTACATATTCAGCAGATGGCAGATACATTTGCACAAGCCAAACTACCACTGCAAGTAAGACAGACAATGCATTGCAAACGACAGACATTTAAAGAGCCACAGCTCAATAAAAGCAATTTAACACTACCATGATATGATACTGTGGACAACATGAGCAGAGCAGGAGCCATGCATGTTATGTGTACGGTGCAGGAAACAGAGGACTCAAAAAAATAATACAAAGACATGTTCAACTATCACTGGAGAAGCATCACATTGTTCATCCTTATTTGTGGTTGAGGTGGACACGTCAGGTAATTTCCTGCCTAATTTGGAATGAAATATTTAAATTCTCTTAAGCAAAAATCATGCATATAACTGTGTAAATGGACATTTCTGCTATTGAATAGTTTGTGTGGAGACGACGTAACTTCTTCCATAGTAGAGTGGGAAATAGTGGTTAAAATGAAAGCATAAGTCAATTTAAAAAAAAAAGGCAAAGTGAGAGCAATTATGCAATCTTTGGTGGTTTGTCTGCACATCCCAATTATAGCAAGATGCGTGTTACAGTCATGGAATAAAAATTCCTTACTGGTATCGGAATAAATTGCAGTTCAAAATAGAGCCACTTAAACCTAGCACAAACATTGATTACCTTGTTTCTGAGAACACTTGGAGTTACTAAGAAGCATCTGGAAATCAACTGTTACCTCTGCAGTTACCAAACAGACAATAAAAACAACCACGAGGTGATGGGTGGTGATGTGTTATAGAGACGTACTGGTGCCTAGGGGCCACAGTTGTTTTATCCATTGCCTTTTATCACCTTTTCACATATAAGGAGATCTGGAAACTGATGTCGAACCTTATAACAGGGGATAGTAAAGCTTCAAATGCTGGAGAGAACATATGATATAGATACTGTATAATATATGCAGCAAAGACAGCTGGGGCACATTTTGGCCAGAAAAAAAACACATCAAAGCCATCCTCCAGTGTGCATGCCATACAAGAATAACAGTGGGAACCAGATGAGTCCCAAAAGGGAAAAAAATCCTGTCCCTTGTTGGATTCTTAACATCCCAGAAACTGTCTCTAATCAGTGACAAGGCTGCTCTGAGGGAACTGATGAGAAATATTTGCTTTTGATTATTTTGGCATGAAAATTAATGGTAGGAAAAAGAAAAAGAAGAAGAAAAAGAAGAAGAAGAAGGAGGCTTAAATACGTTTCCACTTGGACATTGGGAAGAGTTTTTGAGGGCACCACTATGGATCCCTTCACTCTTTCAGTCATGTTTTATTGCTTTTGGAATGAATACCGGTTTCTCAGGCCAAACTAGTAGAACACCTACCAGTGAAGGGAATAAACAGATGCTAGTTCCGACAAAGCAATTCTTCACAGCCCTGCCTCCAAATCCAAAAGTTATGGTAAGAACAAAAACAAGATTATATTCTCTGCATCCCTTTAAAACCATTCTACGGTGCTGTCGGACTGAATATCAATAAAGCTTTTTATTTCTTTTCATTTCTCTTTGCTTCTGTCGACAGCTAGTTGTCATAAACCGCCACCAAACCCCCACGAGGCCCCCTAGTGCAGTCAGATGGAGTACAAAGCAATCATATCTGCTGATTAAAGCTCTAATGCATTCTGCTGCGTGGGGCTGGGCCCTGCATCATTAATGAAGAGCAGATATTATATCCTGTTTACAGGGAGAAGGGAGGCAGCTCATATTAAGCATTAGCGCTCCCCTTATACTACTTCCACCCACACACTGAGAGGGCAGCATGCCCCTGGCTCACAATTGACCTGCAGACTTTGGCTAACAGTAGGCTGTGGTAGATGGAACAAGAATGACGCATGAAACGAAGGCTCTATATCAGAGACTGCTTCATGACATCAGTGACTAAACGCTGCTGGGCAAAATCCGAAGCTTGTTTGACCGAATACGTGTGTGCATATGTCTGCATATTTTTGCAAGTATGGACAGTTAGAGAGGTCACCTACGAGGTTACATGACTTATCTGAGGTCCCCTCTCATCTTACTTCCCCATCATTTGCGCCTTACTCCCTCTTCCTCTGTCTCTCCTGGCATCGGCCCAGCGGATGTAGGGCCAAGTGGTCACTCTCAGAGGAGGGATGGTGTTCGGGACAAACACTGCAGCAGCGTTTCCTTTGCTCTACCCATCTGTTGGTTTTGGCCCACTCCTCTGGACCACAGCACAGATCTGGCCGGGCTTTAGCAAACACGCTTGTACAGCAGCCAGACCACTTTACACAGGACTTTTCTGTAAGTACTGTAGGCAGCAATTAAATGTGGGAATGGAACTGGAATTTGGAGTTTTGGACAGTGGGATGGTTCAAAGGTGGTGAGGAAAGATCATTCCCACAATATATAAATCCCATTCTTTCTATTTATGACCATCCTCTGGAGAACTGTGCTTCTGGTGCTCTTCTAAATCAATATGACATGAACATGGATGTGCAAGTGAGGACATTTAGTTGAGCATACATAAAAGAAGAAAAGTTGTACTCGTACTTTTTGAAATGATAGTTTATGCTATTGTTCTTCATATCACAGTGATACGTTATGAGTCCCACTGGCAATCAGTTTAGGAATTGCAGTGCCATTGTGTTAGAAACTGATTAATATACAGTGAGTTAATCATTATTGGATACTCTAATTGGATTATCTTCCAAGAACACAGAAATGACTAATTATTCATCAGGAGCACTCTTGTGTAAACACTGTTTATTTCGGTCTGATGTGCACTTCCCCTAAGCCTTTCTTACCTCCTGAGCCACAACACTGTCACGTCAACATAGTCAAAGTCAAGTAAACAGTGACAATGAAATCATGAGACAAATCATTTGAGTCATCTGAAAATAAAACAGTAGCAAGCCCAAGAGCAGTCTGTGCAATGACAATCTAATTACAAAACTTCACTGGAGCAGAAAAAAGGAGAGGAGAGGACTCCTTCAGATTCCGAGCAGCTCTTTTCCCCAATTGCATTACTTTAAAAAGCCTGGCCTTTAATTTATCTGTATCTTCTAGCACAGGTAATTTCTGAGTGCAGAGCAGGGAATCATAGACACTCAATCGATAAAAAGGAGCCACAAGGAGGCAACAGAAGTGATTGCCTCAACCGGCTAAAGACAGCTAGAGGATATGAGCTGTTCCTCAGATAATTTTCATGTGAAATTAAAAACACAGTAACGGTAGAAACACTGCAGCTAGAGTATGACTTACCTGTATGGTGTAATATCAGACAGTTGATAGGGCCAAATGGATGACAGCATGAAAAAAAAGAGAGAAGGACAGACATTAGTGACACTGAAGAAGGATGTGAAGGAGAGGGTTTTTGTCGCTGGGCTTTCTAAAAACAAACAAGGAAAAATGGGCTGTGAGTGGTTATTATGTGTGAACCGTACTGATGTTTTAAACAAGGAGGAAAATATTTCAGTATTTCCTGTACAGTTTGTGTTTTTTATAGGACACGACTGGCTAGATAAGTGCACTGAATGATGATCCACATTCCAGCCACAATTTGGTCCAAGACCTTCTAAAAATTGGCACCAGATGGCAGAGGGAGAAAAACCAAATCCCAAAATGAGCCTATCTGATTGACCATCCATCCCACAAGTCTGGCCTGCACAGACACTAAGATCAACGTCCACTGTGATAAGCGTTAAATTCAAAACAGATGTAGGAATAATCAGACATTTTTTGCCCTTAATTTCCAATAGTTTCCTGTCACCTGAAACCAACCTTGATTTTAAATAGGGGCTGTGGACACCATGCACACTGGTTTTTGTGTTACACTGGCAAGAACATTCAATAGTAAAGTAGGTAATATATGTGACCAATGAGAATGTAACATTCAGAAATAGAGGACCAATATTATATATTATAATATTATGACAGTTATACAGGTACAGTACCTATATTAAATATATAAATATTTACTTAACCAATGCACTCTACACACGTTGCTCTGAATTTTGTGAGATTTGGTTTGGGGCAACGCTAGTGTATTAAAAGTTAAACTTAAACATTATGAAACAAACAGAGATAGCAAGACTAAGCAGAATGCATTTAATCTAAAAATATATAAAATGCCATTGCTGAATGAATCATATCAGCTTTGAAGATACACACCCACACTGGTGGTCAGCCATAGCAGCTTTTACCAAAAAGCTTTCTCATTTAGTGTTACATGTATGTTGAACACTTACAGTATTTTGTTTTCATTCCCTGAGTGGCAGACAACATAATTTAATATATAAAATCCCTCCTAAAATAATCAATGTTTGTTTCTGTGGTTTACAGGGACAAGAAAGATTAATTTAGTGTCGAATCTGCTCTGCAGGCAGACTGGGAGACTCAAAGATATTTACTTCTCCCTTCTGAAAACATGCAAGTAAAGAGACCATACCAAGAAGACAGGTGTGATCTTCCCCTCAGCTCTGGCCAAGGGCAAATTTTGTTTTCCGAGGATGTAGTGGTTACGCTTTGGAATGGATTAGGATAAACGTGATCCAAGACTACAGTAGGGATCGGAGGTATTTTTTCTCAAGAGTGTGGTCTCGCAGCCTGAGGAGAGCTAGATACTGTTGCCTGTGATAAAGTACGGTTGGTGCACACATTGTAACTGGATTAGGCCCTCTGGCCACACTGTATTCTCTGGAGGTCAGCATGCAGATAATTCATTGCCACAGAAATATGAGTCAGAGCTGTGAAACACTGGCGTGGCACTGGCAAGGATGCCTTATACCTTTAAAGAAAACTTCTGAAGGTGGCAATTAGAAAGTTTTGCACTAATTATTTAAAGTCAGACACTTCTGTTCTTGGCACAACAGATGAGGCTTAGAAACAGATGCAAATGCCTCAACCACCAATTAGCACAGGCACACTATTTCAAAGTCTTGACTTCGTCAGACAATATGGTCGCTATTAACAACTACTGGTAATTTGCATCCAGTTGATGACAACACATGCTAAAAGAGATACAAACTGAAGCATATTTGTGTCCATATTATTGTCAGGTAGAAACTTACTCCAGGAGTGTTTTTATAAAGAAGTTGACTGCTGCCTTTGTAGGTAGTAGTGCTGTTGGTTAGAATAGATGGAAGAAATGCTGGTTCCATTTGGTCAACCAGCAGGAGAGAAGTAGTATCACAGCCTCTAACATAGCAGAACAAATGCATAACAGGACTTAACTCAGCTCTGCTGGACAATACAAAAGTCTGCTGCTGCTTCCACTTACTGTACAGTGGAAAGGCTGACTTCTTAACACTATCCATCTGATAAGTCCCATGCAATTGCTATCTTAATTGGATATCAAGCGCTTGATAGATCATCCATTTAATAAATATGAGCGACATTGAAGAGCTGGACTAATTGTCATGCCTGGCACTAAAATAGTGAAGTTATAATGGACACGCCGAGACATTCTTGCTCAAAATTGATCATTAATGCAATTGAAAAAATTCTGAAGAGAAATATCACATAAAAAAATAAATACTCATTAGGGAGGTCTTTTTCACTTTCAAAACAGTTCACCATAGAACTGACACTTGCCTTAATCCTGACAGCCAACAAGAGAAAAAAAAGGACATGTGCTACCAGTTGGTTGGGCTAAATCTATTCTTTCTAATGACCAAGCAGGCAGCAGCTCAAGAGATGCAAGCCCTGTCCATTCCTGGGAGAGATAGTGAAACGCCAGAGGTAATTAACAGCAGCTGAGGTGCTGAAGGTCTGCATGACATCCAGCACCAGATAGTATGTTCCTCTTCTCAGTCTTTTGTTAATTAGTAGCATTAAACTAATCCTCGCCTCATCCTTTCTTTTCCACCATCAAAGTCCACCAGGCTAATGCAATGGCAGAGCGAAGCAGAGCAGACTAAAATGAGGAACTGAACAATACCAATTTGCCACGGCTCTGAACGCTGCAGCATTTACTAAATATATGTGCTTGCGCTCGTCTCTTTTTTTGTGGCTGATGCTTTGATAGTGTCCTCTGTGTAAGCCTGAGTGCTGCAGGGTATAGGTTTGGAGTGAAATGAAAGAGATCATAGGGAGCTGGGGCTTGCTATAGGTGTGTCTGTATTAACACTGGTGTTGTTATACCCCGCCTGTGGCACGATGCTGTAGACTATGTGATTTATTAGCCTGCACAGGTAGCAGCAAGAGAGCATGGGAATAACAGATGCCACTAATGTAGACTATAGCTGTCTAATAATAGCCTTCAAAAGGCTTTCTGCAACACTATCAAACCAGCAGTATGTTTATTGAATCTGTATATCTAAAGTAATTACTCGGATAATGGAGACATCAGTGCTTTTTTTTGCATCATTAGGAAACTGGATGCAACATACAGAATGCAGAACATCATTTAGTTTGTAAAAGCTTTTCTCTCATGGTGACACTTCTGTTGTGTACCACACCAGCGTGTGTGAAGATACAAACTTAAATGTGAATATGTGGAATTTAAAAAATTTTGCTGGCAGTAATGCCAACGTGATCGATCAATTCAGTTATTAATTGTATAATCCAGATCTGTGTGTTTGTGCTAGGTGTATCAGACAAGTATAGAGCCTGCCTGAAGCCTCAGCAGTGCCTTCAGAATATTCCAGTGTATCCAGGACTCATGACCCTTTAACTCCGCGACTAGTTAAATTATTTACAGGTGCTCTCCTCCTGACAAACCTCTTACTGTCCTCACCTCTTGACACAGAGGCACTCAGCCACTGAATATAAACCACCACCATGCGAGCGCTAGATTAAGACGAACAATGTGTTAAAACAAGTGAGTAGCGCTCACTTTTACATCACTGGATTCACAAAAAGCAAGTCATCTGTTCAAATAGACACAATGTTAATAACAGCTACCAAATCCTAAATCAAAACACACTATTCTGCTGGTAAAAATACAGTAGTTTTTTTTTAACTCTGGCAGATGAGAAAGGCAAGAGTGACTTCATGATGAAAAGTGAACTTGTGCTGCCCACAAAGAGAGTGAATATGCACTCTCTCACAAACAGAAAGGATGGTTAGAAAAAATAGGGGAAATCACTCTCTTATCTTTTCCCAACCTCTGTGTTTTATGCTTTGAATCCGACTTCAAAGCAACGTGGGGGCTGAAAGTCACCCTGTTGTGTGGGTGGGAAGCTTTTAGTTTCTTTGTTGGTAACATTGCAGTACACTGAACACCTGTTAGAACAAAACACAAATGCTAATCAGTCAGAGCATTTTGGTTCTTCGTGTGTAATTAAACAAACTGGCAGTGGCACAAACATCTGTAAATAGACATTAACATTTTAGGTGTGAATGATATGGATGATATGAAATGCCCTGGATGTTGACAGCTACATGTATGTGAAGCATAATGTAATTGTCAAGGTTATTGTTCTTGTCACGCATTGTACTTGCAGTGTTGTAGTGCTTTTGAAGCACTGAATTTATTTTATTACATCTGAAACATAATCAATGCCTATTTGACATAAACGCCATTGATGAGCTGTGACTGATCCAGCCACTATGATTTGCCAAACAAGAACTGTTATTCTAAAAAGCAAAAAAAAAAGCTACTTTATCAACGAAAGCTCTTCTGACAACTGGCACTTTTACAGACATGCATGAGTTTGGGTGTTTCATGTCACTGTCAAACCACAATGTTTTCTTTATTGATTTTCCTGTCTGATCTCATCACAGCCAGAGAGGCAGGGCAGCAGGGCGGACACATTAGAAAGAAAACATCAGAAAAAGTAATGTAATACTGGAAGTGTTGAGGCTCAACAGAAGCTATTCTGTTAGTGTCTAGAGTAGGATGATTGCTTTATAAAGCTCTCTTATCCTTGTCAGGTCTGTCAGTATGTTAATTAAGGTGTTTCAGCAGTAGGAGGCAGCGTTGGCTGGTATCTGGCTGGGAAGGAGTCTCCCTTGGGGACTCACATCCCCCTACCAGGACATGTGGTGGATGAATGGGAGGGGGGGCCTGTTTGTGAGCCCCAGTGGGTGCCAGAAAGATCACAGTGACCTGCTCCGGGAGTGTGCGTCTCACTGACAGAACTCCCGAAGCCAAAATAGACTCTTCAATCAGCGTCTACTGCAGACTGCGGGCGATGTCATTACTATCACCAGTATTGTATTTTTCTCAAAAAGAAACCACATCAAAAGTGCATCTTGTATGTGCCTCGCAGGAAGCACAGGAGTCTTCTGATGAAACATACCTCTATTAGGGAGACTCTGACTGCTGCAAATACTGACCTTCAGAAGATATAAAGGTTTTCTACATGACCCCCATGATAAAACAAAAAAACAAAACAAAATGCATTTGCATACGGAATGAGAAATATAGCAATGAAGTTAGATTAGAGATAAAAAAATATCTGCTTCTGTAGCATCTGTTCACTCTGTTATGATATGATGTGAATGTTATTGTGCAAAGTTCTGCAGAAATTAAATAGCTTTTCGGTTTTTGCAATATTTTGTATTTAAATGGTGCATTTGCAGAATGGTTTCTAGTCTTAACCGTGGCTTATTATTATGTCAATCAGTATTAAATGTAGAAAACATCTTAACAAGCCATTTAATGCAATATTCTGCCATTAAACAAAATTTTCCTCATGTTAAGAACAATTTGCCAGTGGGGTGAGTTAATTCCACTTGTTTCCAGTTTGTCAGGATTCAGGGTTTTTATAAACAAATAAGAGCCAATATCTTGAAGCAATATAGAATAAGGCACGTTGCTGCACTCACATCGAGAAAATTACATATCATTCTGCAGAATTCTCAAAACAGCTTAATATTTCACTGAAAGCAGACCAAATTATTATTTCACCCCCAAAGCAGAGATTTATCTTTGTTAATATATTTTTTGAAGTCAAAAGTAGTCTAAGCGTAAATGACGAAGAGATTTTTTTCTTTTTGCAGTGTAACAGGAAAACGTCTACAATGACTGCATCCCCTGGTATTCAGCACAGCGCAAAATGTTACCATTTAGTCTGTCTGAGCGAGTGCATTTTAAGCTTTGCTTTGAAAAGTAGTGCATTTCTATTCTCAGACTCTTTTCAAAGCACAACTTTAACGTGAATGAATAATTTGAGGAGCCTCAGGACGGTTTAGTGATTTGAATATTAAAATGGAACTTTATATCTGGACCACAGGGCTCAATTAGTTCACACAGGTTTTTGAGAAGACTTACAGTAATTGAAAGCTTTTGATCCTAGAGCCTAAACTGCAAAGGACAGGAGTGAAGAACTAATGAATGGCAGTATGTATGCAACATTGTAAGCAAGATGTTTTGCACTGAGGGAAATGTTTTAAATGTAAAAGTGTAGAAAAAGAAAGTAAAGTTTCTCTTCTCTACCATATATTCTTCCCTGCATAGCAGCTCCTTTTTCATATGGATGTGAGCTTCTTTTCCACCTTACTGCAACTCTATCAAGAAATATGATTAATATTTTGGGCCAGAACCCGGGTCCATGGCACAGGCAGATAATTGAGTTATAATCTTCACACTGTGGTGATATCATTAACTAACTCACCCCTACAGCTCCATAAAGAGGCAGAAACCATTTGACAGTTTGGTAGGCAATGGTGCAAAAGCCACATTAAAATGAGACCTGGGATAAAGCAGGCTTTCATATGGCTATTGCCTGAATCGATAAAGGCTATTAGGTCCAAGTCCCTAAGGCACATCTGACAGAACTCAGGCCTAGGAAAGACTAAAGAGGCCAAAAAATGTCCAGGTAATTCATTCAGAGTCAACACAGGAGAAATAATGGACACATATTGTTACGTTACTATCACAGTGATACCAACTCCATAGCATTAGTCTCTGTCTCTCTGCTCGTTTCACTACCAAACATATAAGATGATGTCGTGAAATTTGAATATTTATTTTGCAATAAATTGGAACAAAGAGAAAAAATGAAGATATGGTATATACACAAAGTTGATTTTAGACGGCCCATCTCCCCGCATATGTTTATAGTAAGAACTTAAAAGCTTTACTTTTTTCTTCACTTTAGACACATGATGGTGTGCTGTACTGTACCACTACTCATCTACTACACTATTTATAAATCCTGTCAAATAATGTATTCTGATCACAGGTGTTTCTTTAATCAGCTGTCTCATCTGCACTTCACTCCTCTGCTGTCTCACCACCACAAGGTGATTTGTTTTGCAGTAGTTTGAGACTGACAACTTCCTAATGTCGACAGCTAATGCAAACAGCATTGGCAGGCTGCGAAACAAGGCAGTCAGCACTGAAATATCTTCAATGAGGATCCCTATGCAATACCTACGCCCATCTACTTTAGTCAATCCTCAAGCAACTCATTGTGCCTTAGGCTACTTAAAGAATACTTAGGATGAAACAACACATTGAAGCATAGCAGAAGCACACACACACACAAGTGCACAGACAGTCAACATCAAAAAAATATACTATAATAATACAAAACACGTTTTAAATTCAGATAAAATACTTTTACTCAGTTCAAGCAGATTACGTTTGACACATGGTGCTCATAAACATTCATCCGTTATGTCTGCTCTAAATGGGGCCAGGTGTTTCACTTGTGCAACTTGTCAAACTACCTTTTTAAAACAAAAAAGGAACTTCTATTAAGTGTCCAACACCACTTAATGAAGCGCTGATTGTGAGAACAGAACAGTGTCCAGCAAAATAATGAAGTCATTAATGCTAATTTATACAAAGTCTAACATTTGAGCCCTTTGTTTATTTGTGAGAAGCCAGAAAACATCCTATGGGTTCATTATGATCTGGAGAGCTTCCACTGGTTGTGTGTTGGACATGGGGGTCAGGACAGGCATGCAATCAGCCAAGTGCCTCATCTAGTGAATGCAGAGCCATTCCTATTCTATGCTAATGTCATCTCGGTGGGCAGAAAATGAGAAAGTAGTGATGCAAGATAATTACTAGGGCACACCAGAGACAGGTGGTGCCCTAACTGTGGTGATTTAGCATTTTGAATTCCTCATTCTCATTAGGCCTGCGCTATTCCTCAGTCAGGAAGTAAACTTTGTGGCATTAGGCACTAAATCTTCACAGGGAGCCTCTGAGGAATAGCAGATCCCAAATGCCTTCAGAACATGTTAATGGTCGTGGCTTTTATAAAGAGTCACAAACAAACCTGGTGTTTACCTGCAGTCAAGGTCAGCTTACAGGTTATCAGTGGTTCTGGATGGCAGACTCATTTCTCAGGGCTATCCCTGTACACAGATTCAAAAGGTCAGTCATTAACCATGCCGTAAGAACAGAACACCACATAAGTGCTCGTACTTCACTGTTGGGTAAAGACATATTTATGTCACTTCCAGTGGTGAAGCTCCTTAAAAGCTAACGCACACAAAAGGAAACAATGCTTTTAAATTGGCTTCTTAAGGGGTTTGTACTGCCCAGGTTGAACCAGGTCGGCATGACACGACTTCATGATTCATGACCCCTGCTGATGCTTAGTCGAATCACTAATTGTCTGCTTATCACCTGAACAACGTGGAACAATGGGTGGCCGTTGCACCAAGGCAGAAACAGTCACTTTGGGTTCGGGTTGAAGTTTCTCTAATGACTCGCTATTAGCCGCCTGACTTATACCTTTGAGTTATACCTGTTTAGCTCAATAGGAACTGTCTGGAGCTGCAGACAAAATGGTCTGTCATGGGGCAATAAGCACTTTAGTCCCTACCTTGAAACAAATGAATTTCACACTCCACCTGCAGGGATGATGGGGAAAGGTGTGAATGGGCACTGAAGAACAGCCACAGGACAGGACTCGACAATGGCGTGAGCCAATTAGACGTGGATCTGCAGGGAAGCTCGCATTCTCTCCTCTGCACCAGAAAAGCAATATCGACACCACATGACATTCCATTTTGTAGGCTATATTCAAAATACTATTCCTGCACCATCAATAATGTTACACGCCTGCACAGTCGGAGAAAGAAATGGAGGCTCTGAGCTTTTAACGACGGACAGTAAAGTGTTAGCGGCTGAACCAAGCTGAGGTGAAAAGAGGGAGAATATTTCCTCACCATTACACATCAATAGCAGTGGCCATTTGTTTCTGGTGCCAAGTGAGTCTTTTTTGTATGAACACAATACTAACAGCCAGAGCCTATATTAAGACTCTGGTGCACAGAGTTGAGGGCCGCTTCTGTAAACACTAATCATAATAATGCTTCCACACCTGACATACTCCAAATCCCGACCTGACCCTTCTTTGTGACGGTAGAAACTTGAACTCATTCCAGTTTGCAGTGGGAATTAGAGTAAATGACACTAAAACTGGAAGTGAATCAACATTTTCTGACATGGCTAATCTTTCCCATCAAACAACATTAAAGATAATTGATTGTGGAATACAGAAAGGCATAACCATGCAAGAGAAGAAATGGAAAGTGAAGAGCGAAGGGGTAGGCAGGATAAAATTCTGTTGTCACATGGCAATGGAATGGAGGAATTTAAGCTGTCAAGAAATGGAGGTATTGTCAGCTAAGATGGTTTAAAGATAGAGACTCTCGAAATCCTGACACTAAGATGCTGTCAAGCTGCCCGGAGGAAGAGTGACAGTGATGTGAAACAAAGAATTCTCGCCTGTTCGTGCCTGTTAACTAGCACAAACCCACCGCAGAGGGAAAGTAGTGCTTCATTCAATCATGTGAATATTAGAATAATTGCTGAACATCAGTAATACTTGAATTTAGGTATTTACACAACATGGATAATGTAATTTAAACTTTGACCATAAAAGCTTAGTAAAAAAAACAAAAAACCTACACACCTAGCCCACATATGCTGCATAAGTAATATCTACACCCTCTCAGGGTTGGTGAAATTCCCTGTAAAATATTGTAGTATACCATATGAATATATTCTGCCTGATGGCAACACAAGATTAACATACAAATTATTCAATGTGGCTGTGTCTGTTTTATTATTATGGTATTGCATATAAAATCATCTGCAGCCTGAGCTTTACTATCACCTGACTAAATAGACATTTAGTCAGACATAAATAATTTATTCTGTATATTTCTACGCTATATCTAAGGTAAAGCGAAGGCAAAAGCATTGAAATCGCACTCCTCTTTCTGCAAGATAAATAAAAGAAATACGTTTTGCTTTGAATTTTCTATGATTTGGTTAAGCCACATTAGTGGGAATTTATACTTCATATCCTGCTTGGCACAAAAAAAAACATGGCAGTTAAAGATTTTGATGTTCTGATTAACCTCGTTTTGAGTAATTGTGTTGTAAAATATGTAATTCATCTAAAAGACTAAGAAATAGAGACAAATGTAAAGTGTACGTGACAGATAGATCTGTTAGATTTGTTTTGTTTAAATTGGGCAACAAATGAAGTCTGGCCAGGCAAAGGATTAGAGGTGTCACTCTAACACACTTCTTAATATACAGTATACACACTGACAGTTTAAAAGAATGGCAACCTAAAACAATATTAACAGCGCCAATTCCATTACGTCAAAGACAAATAAAGTGTTACAGGTTATTAATGGCTGATTTTCAGTGTAGTGTCAGTATTCCAATATATATAGCAACATTGCCTGGCTACTTTAACATTATAAAGATACATCATTACCTTAATGTTGTGTCTGTAACCACAAATATGACCAGAAGCTGAAACGATGGAACAGTGTGCTATTTAGCAAAATATTGGATATTGTTCATTCCTGTTTTTTCTAGGCTGATGCTGTTGAATTAATAAAATGCAGTATGGCTGGTAAATGCAATGCATGATAGAATATGCTGTCAGTGCTTGTTAGTAACAACACATGCAATGGAATAATTTTGTTCCATTTTATATGGTGTCATTTTTTTTTATCATGTTGAAATGGCAGATATTTTAAATGGAAAATTCTAATCAGATTCAGTTTTGCGTGATGAAGAGCATGCATCATGAGTGAGACTGCAGGCTCCATGTTGACCTGTATACAATATCCACAGCTCTGTAGACAAGACTTCAGAGACAACTGGGTTGACACTCCAGGGCCTTCCCACTGTCACCGTGCTGCTACACAGAGGTACGAGTGTTATGAGGGGGTAGGGGTTGATACTGCAGACCACAAATCCCCTCCTCTCATCATTAGGCCTCGCTGCCTTCTTCCCCTCTGGGCCCTAGGTTCCTGACCAGACTCCTGTGCGTCAAAATCAAATCTAAGGGACAGCCTGGGTATCCCTTCAGGCTACAGAAAATGGGGTCAGTTGAAGAGGCAAACGACAATGTAGTTGTAAACCTGACACATAGCTGGCTGAGCAGTAAAAGCTACACAAACGTCCCTCAAAATAAAGTGTGATGTGCACTAAATGAAGCAGAACCCAGTCAACATGCTGTACATACAGCATATCAAATCACCTCTCTAGTATACAGCTGGAAGCATCACAGAGTGACGAGCACATCCGGCAATGATTCAGCTAGAGAGAGAAGGAAAGTCCACTTTCAGGGCACATTGAGTCTGTTTGTTGCGCTGAATTAGGAAATTAAGGAATAACTGTGCTGTTCCGTGCAGATGTGAAGAGTTCTGTGTTGTTTCTTTTTACTGGTAATTGCAGTTTGGGTCCTCTTGCCCTCCCCCTCTCCAAGATTATTACTGAATACACACTCAATCCCCTCTCTGCCCATGTATCTTGTTGCAAAGTGTTGTGTCCAATTGCAAAAGGAATTACCAAGCTCCTTCGTTGTGTGCACAGCTTTTCTTTTCTCCACATGCCGAAACCATATGCTGGTCCAACATTGAGCTTTAGAAAGTGTACCCCGTAGTCCAATGAAGTCCTTGGCCCAGGGGCCACTTAAGTATATTTACCTTTAATCATGCCTCTGTGGAGAGAAGGGCCACATGTGAATTGCTGATAATCGAGCTTCTCTGTTAAATAAATGGTAGACTCCACAAGTATATTAGGGACATCAAAGAAACTGGTTTAGCTGCATTGATATCTACACTTCAAAACAGTAGCATTACTGTAATTTGTTTTCATCAGGTAATAAATACTTATATTACCTCTTCCCTTGTGTCTTACAGAACCTCTTCAGGAATAGCAGAGATACTGCAGTGCCATTCAATCCTAGTCATATTTAACATTTGGGCTCTCAGACTTCTGCATATCATGAAGGAGTAAGAATTCAGGTCCCAGAAGATGTTCAGCTACAGAGAAATGGTTGCACCAGAGCAGGAATCCAAGAGGAAAACTGCAGGGGGGACACATTCAAATTATTTCTGTGCAAAACCAACTTTATACGGCTGGTGCGTGCATGACATAGCTCTTGATGTGATTTAGCTCGGCCATGTCCAAATATGTTCTATGGTTATGACTCTGGAAGGACCTCTAGCAATATATTCAAGGTCCACCATGTATTCATTAACATATGACTGAGTCCTCAGTGTGTGATTTTCCTTATAGAATCCAATGGTCAATAAAACAAAATGAATGAATTTAAGCCAGCACCCCTCTATTCATTACAGAGGCCGCCAAGATGGATTTGACATTTCCAATACGTTGAGTGATTCCAGTGATTCCAGATAAAGACCTCATTGATTGGGGCCAGCACATGACACTGAGACAAAATGTACATTTTTCTAATAACATTGTGTTATTGCAAGAACAGATGCAAGCAGGTCCAAAGTATAAGCCCACATATATGAATAAGCTAAACAATGGTGTTTAAATGTATCAGTGTGACATACTGTATGAATGATTTATTTCTATCAATTTATCCCCTTTCTCTGACAGCACTCAATCACCTCCCCATTCATCCCTTTCACTTAAGAGCATTTTTGTCTTGCCCCAAGGGCCTCTGCAACTGTCACAAGATTACAGTGTCGCTTCAAAGGTGCCCTCTGTTGTCCATGTTGATGTTTCTTTTGAGAAAAGGCAGTTGGTCTCCATCAGTCACACATATGTTGTTTGTAATGATGTCTTTGTAATACTGGTTAGTGCTGAGTGCTGTGGTCAGCACTGTCCCACAGGGTAAGCAATGGGAGGTCGATCATTTCCTGTTCCTGCTAAAATGAGCCAGAAGTAAGTGGGATGTACAAATTAGCGCATTAATAGGAAACACGACCACAGCAGAGTTGATCAGACAATGGGTTCTTTCATCATCATTGTTTAGAAGGGTTTCAAATTAAACTAATATTAACTGTGAAGTTCTTTAACTTCCACATTGCTGTTCTCTTTCTTCCCATTTTGCCATTCTGTTATGCATCCTATTCAGCATGAAACCACATAGATTTAAACTCGGCATGTGGAGGAGGGACACAGGATTTATGTGGAAGACCACATACAGTATAATGTAGTACAGTTGGAGGCACCATGGGAGGTATGGATAAGGCTTTGTAGTATGACCAAATGGCCTGACTCTGAGGTGATTGATACAGGGAAGGAGAGAATGATAGGCCCCTGGGAAAGAGCAGCTGAGGAAGATGTCCTCTGTCATCAGTTACACTAGATTAGGAAGTTCCACGCCAATGTAGCAACAAAGAGCAATCTGTGGATCTTTACCCCACTGGCCCACTATACTGTGCTGAAGGACCATCTGTTCCAGCAGCCTCAATAATGCCATACATCACCACCTTCCTGGCCCATCACACCGGGATCCAGCATCAGGGTTAAGTGAGGAGCAAGAAAAGAACGTCTCTGGCCCTGCTGCACTTTGAGCGCATTTGTGGTGGGATCATTGTTACACAAAATAAGCCAATGTTCACTGACTTAAAACAAAAATGTATTTAAAAATATATTTCCTCTGAAAAATATGGGATTGTAGTAGACATTAACAATTTTAAGTGGCTGTGGGTGCACCGACACTTGAAACATAATAAAATATCAACATACCTAGATGTATATCTACTGTACAGTATAAATTCATGACCATTTCTTCTATATACAGTTACGCACATGATTAATCTGTTTCTACAAAATAAATCAACAATGTGATGCTGCAAGTGACTGCAAAATGATGTAATGCTGTAAAAACAAAAATGCAAACAAAGCAATTTATAGTTGTATTAGAAAGTCAACAAAATGCTTTCTAAATATATTCCCATAAACCTTTATCACATTGACAATTTTGTATCATGATCTAAACATGTACAAAATAATAAAAATAGTGTAGCAGTACAAAGGAACAAGGAACAAAAAAAAACATACATTTGATTTGACAGACATAACTAATAATGTTACTGAAATTCAATCCATTTTTTGAAGGTTACGTTCGTGGCATTTTGCCTTGGCTAGCTGACAGTGGTGAGGGACAGGAAATATGGAGAAAGAGAGTGGGATGACATATACCAAAGGTTCCTGGCCTGAATCAAACTCTCAGACTCACAGTGACAAGGAATGCACCTCAGACTGTGATGCAAGCAGTATGTCCCAGATTCATAGCATCTGAAAGATGGAGTAAAGCATCCTCTCTGAAAACACACATATTGCAACTGGCATTGCTCCATAATGAGGGTGTTTCCAAACCATGTACACCATGTGCATATTTGTGCCGAGTGTGGAATTATATCAGCCAAAGTCAAATAACACTGGAAAAACAATTCCACATACAGAAACTGTTCTTTTTCTAAGAAACTCCCCATAAAATCCCAGCATGAAAAATGTTGCTGTTTTCTAACCTACAGTGAGTGATTGTTGATATGGTTATTTTGCAAAAAAAGAGCATATGGTTTTCTCAATTGTGGATTCTCATAAGGTTAAATCCTTAAACCAACAACTCTGAACTTACTTCTGTAAGACAGACGTGGCAAAGAATTGATTGGTTCACCTTGGTGATGTTTCAAAAGTAATCTTGAAGAAAAAAAAAGAGATTCAAAGCCCAATGGGTCTGTGCTATGTTCTTAACATAAGAGGAGACAACCCTGTTAAGCCCAAGACTGTGAAATAGCTGTCCACTATATTTGTGTGTAGACATTCGATAGCAGCACAACAAAGAAGACAGGTGGGTTCCAAAGACTTATCCCATTTAGATCATGAGGATACATTATTCATTGATACTAAAATTGTAAGTGCAAGATTATTACTATACCATGCATGCCTTTAAATTACAAACTTAATTGCAACTGTAAAATTTCTCAGAGCAATTTTTACCTGCACAATCATTTATATTTCATGAGCTAACTAATGGACTCCATATTATCTGTATCGTTCGACATGCTAATCCTTAGGAGAGATCATGGGGTGGGTATGCATGAATCACCGCGGTCTGCTATTGATCCCTGTTTCTCATTGAAAAACAACTTAATGAACATTCGCCAAGGCGTCACACAATGCATTAGCGTGTTCCAGCAGATAAGTGTTCCGTGGATTGACAAGAGGAAAAATAGGAGGCTGGTGGACACCAGAGTCCAGTCAGGGCAGGATCCATAGATTTATTGATCCCATCTCTAGATAAGAGATGCGAAAATAATGATGCTCTGAACGCTTGAGCTGGAATGGCCCGAATCCTAGGAGATTGGGCAGGGAAAGCATTGCAAGAGGGGGAGTTCAGGACTGGGCTAGAAGTTGAAAAGCCAATTTGTGGACTCCTCCTGATTCTACGACGTCATTAGTATTGAACACTGTTGACATCCACCGAGACTCTCAAGAAGGGTCTCCGCATCTTGACCACAGATATGTAAAGTTACAGCTCTCTTCACAGTGCAAGCATTCATTAACAAGTGAAAGGAAGACTTAAATTGATGACCTTTGCAACCACACAAATGCATCTTCCCAAAGGAATATCTAAAAATAACAAAGAATGAAAAAATAAGCATCTTTACCTAACTATTTCAGAGCATTTGGCTCTCCCCAGCTCCAGCCCTAAAGGCCAGGAGAGTTATCCTCTGTTCCCTCTAAAGTACACTTTGTCCCAGTTTCCTCACCAGATGGGCACACTTTTTAACTACTGAGGCTTCTTTGCAATGATTATCATGGGCACAGCAAAAATAAGCGCAAAGGAGGTTTGCTGCGTTCTCTCTGTCTTTACCTGTAAAACTCAAAAGGCAGGGAAATAGAGTAACATGGGGAGTCGAAGACAGTAGTTAGGGTCAATGTGGAAGATGGTGGCTACATCAAACATCATTTACTTGTTTGTAAGTTCAGAGGGACCTTGACATGGCTGTAATGAGAGCTTTTCAGATCCTACGTATCTTGCTGACGGCACAAGGCTGTATTAATCATGATAAGCTAACTGACTTGTCAAACTGTTAAAATTGATCCCCTTGTTCTGTAATCCTCGTGAAGGTCACATTCACTGGTGGTCAGTAAGCTTCCCACAAAAATGGACATGGGAACTATAACAATATGATCCACAACGCCGCAATAATCCATACTATGCTCTGCACATTTGCAAAAAATCTATATCTCATTTGCTGTGACGTGCCCTTTGTCTTTGTGTGTGCCTGAGTCGCCCAAAGGTCACATGGTGCAAAGCAGAGGGAGCACACGGAAATCATCAATGGGGATCGATACTTGTGAGTGCAACCATTTCACCCTGTGAGCAACCAGGTGAAATGGCTGTCATATTCAAATAGCAGTAGACTGTAGGCAGCAATCAAATCAAACAGCCAGGAATTTATCCCCCTGGAGCCTCCACAATGGTCTATGTGAGGTGCTTTTGTTCTTGTAGAAGGATTCTTCTACATTTACTGGCATATCAAATGTCTTTTACTCAGAACCATTCATTTACGCCTCAGTTTCGCAATTTGTCAATGACTTTTGTCAATCAAGAGGCTAAATAAAACAACAAATGCATTTCTTCCTAAGTGATTATGGAAAACAATGTATAAATAGATATTAATTAAAATCCATGTGTGAAATGAGAACTTCTTCCACTGTGCGCATGTGTGTGTGCTTACAAAGTTCACTGGCCGGCATCCTTGCAGAGCCCGCTGGTAAGGGCTCATCACTTTTCAATTACCAAGGGGTATTACTTTGCATTGAATCATTTTATTCTCGGGATGTGTCTGCCTGTGTTTAAAGCCTTCCCTTTAAAAGAGAACAAGCTAGTCGACAGAATTTGGAGACATGCTTGAAAAGGGCTAACCACAGTACAGCAGCACACAGAGCCGCTCAATGTGGAGTGCGCAGGGGGGCGATATCTAAGCTCGACAGTAAACACCGGCATCTCCCCGCTAAACCGTCAACATCTTCTCCGGTAGGGCAGATCAAAGACGCATGCACTCACAAACTCTTATCGACACACAAAAGCACTAGTACTGCACTGTGGAGAACTAGGCTGTAAAGGGGATTGCTGCTTTTCAGAAGCAAGTGTTTAGAGAGAGGAAAAAAAAATTTCTGAATAATTTTCAATACAAACATGTGGCTGTTAGAGATATCAGAAGACGAGAAAAGGCTTGCATTACGTTTTCCTTCCCTCTCCTCAGAAATCCACAAGGGTGAAAGGATAGTTTACTTCCTCCACCAAACTCCACTGCTGAGCACTTTAAGTGCGTGAATGTTGACAGTTGGTGTTAGCATATAAACAACCTGCCGCAGTCACAGCCCTGTGTCTTTCTCTAAAACCGCAAAAATACTCATGAAAACATGGTAATTATCCCCTAAAATCTTTGAGTTGTGTATGACCTAATATTAAAGTGCACCAATATCAGCCCCGATCTATGTCTATTTAAATCTACACTTCAGCTGGAGCACAAAATGCAATGGTATAATACAGAGACTAATCAGTGTTTAGCATGAATTAAATAATGAGAAAGAAATTACAGTATCATGAAACAAGTGTTTCTTCTACAATCCTCTAGTGGAAAATTAGTCTAGGCATTAGTGTAATAGAAAATTATAAGAACAAACATATATTTATTTTCCCATATTTCAGCAGCTGAGGAATTAAGCTCTTTTCTTGTAACAGTTTTAGAGAGAGTCCAAGAATCCGTTTTGTTGTTAACTCTGGAGACTGCTGCTCTTGGCACACAGAGCCTTCATCTGGTTAGTGTTGCTCCAAGGACCCTTTTCCTATTTTAAGTGACTGTCACTCAGCATGCGGGCAACAATAACTCTAGGATGTTGCAAATACCTTTATAATATCCTTGACAATAAAAAAAAAAAAAAAAAATCAATAGACAAGCGGTAAGAGAGGTTTGCTGTCATTAACTGTACCTGTCAATCTGTCTCTTCTTAGAATGAGCCCTGTTCATGATTCCTCCAGCTGGCAGCGGCAACATATTTTGTTGTAGCATCTTCAGGCCTCTTTTAACTTGCTGCTTAAACTTCATAACATGTAATAAATAATGATGAGGTCTAGGATTACTTAGAGTAGTTAGAAGTTAAGTTGGTTTCTCACATTTTATTCTATTAAATATATTTTTATTCTGCTGAACAGACTGTGTCTAATATAACCAAATCAATACAAGGCCAAATCAGATAGCTTTGTTTTTTTTTTCCCCAGAGACACAGAGCAAGAACTCTCAGACTAATCCCAGCCAATGCAGTGCTGATGTCTTGTCCCAGTACAGAGGAAAATAAAATTTGCATTGGAAAATAAACAACAGCCTCTGGGGCACAAATAACCAGAAAACCGATGTTCAGGAATAATTATATCTACAACTTAAGAATGGATGGCAGAAACAGATCCCATCATCTCTTTATGTTCTACTAATATGTTACATTATCTACAATCAGATGGGAAACAGGTGCACTTTCTGCATAGCATTGCATCAGATAAGATGCCAAGAAGCATGTCAGTACACAGACACACAGTACACAATCATACACAACTTCACTGTCACAGATTCAGCACACTGTTTAACAATCCATTTTACTCCGCAATGTGATGGACAAGAACCACTCAGATGATCAAATAAATACCTTCAGGCTGTTTTCCTCTAATGACAAGCTGTAACCAATGTTAACCATGGTTCCTTCCTCTCTGCGCAAAAGCTGCTGTATGCAAAGCAGTAGCAGCATAAAGAACATGTCCACAGGCACCCTATGTCAGCCGGCTGACCTACTTTATTCTCTGTAAGGTCTCGCAGCTCCCTCAAGAACCCCTCCACAACAAAGACACCATTTTGTCTTCATTAGATCCAGAAAATGTCATTGCATGCAGTTTGCCTCCAAATGATATTAGCTTTGTTTACAATGTGTTCACCACCTTAATTCCAAATGAGCTACACAAATAAACAAATGAGGAGCGATGAAACGAGCTTCAGCTAATGAGCACTGTTGTCTCTGAAAGAGAGGTAATGCCATGTGCAGGACTACCTGTAATTGGAATAGTCTGTCGGTAACAGAGAGGGTGAGCCCTATGAGATGTTTCCACTGACACTTTGTATCCCTCTGTTGGTCCCCATCCCCATTAACATTCACGCCATGCAGCTGCAGCTTTTAATCATTAATACATTTCAAATTAAATACAATTACAAACCATGATCAATGATGGAGTTCTAATTACTGCTAATAACTGACCATCTGCCTGACGCCCGAGGGGTAAGAAAGAGGCACCAAGATGCACCCTGAACAGTGCACCCGAAATGTTACGCACAGCCATGAAAGGCCTGTGCTAATTAAAAAGTCCCATTAAAGTGGCCCACCCACACCAAGGAGCTAGAGGAGTGTTAGAATGGTAATTGTGACCCATAGACAGAAGCACATCTTAGTCTGGCCCCGAGTGAAATGTTGGGGGATCTGTTGCATGTGCATGTCTTTCCCTGGCGAAGAAATAAGTTGAATTACCACAGCGTAGAACAGCTGTAGAATGGCATTTTTGAAGACAATTCCAGGTTAACATTTGGATTTTGCATACTGTAGATGAAACCTAATATTTTCCCCACAATAATATATGTTTTATCTGGTTATTTCCCACGGTTGCTTCGTGGTTAGAGAATCCATATCTGCGAAATAACTTGTGACAAAGACACCAAAGCCCTTCTTGCTGCGAGAGCTTTGCTCCTCACTGCCTGTGCACTCTAACCTCTCTGAGGATTGTTGTCATTTTTGTGTAAAGTTAGCATTTTCTCTAGCCCTACCTCTGTCTGGGAAATTTAAAATCACGTGTTTCTCTGTGGCTGAAAGCTATGTAGACACACCCCTTGCTTTTTGTCAGTGAGTCGATGTATATGTTTTCGCTGACTTGCGTTGATGATAAATCACAGATAAAGATACTGATAAAGATAAAGATAAAGATAAAGACTAATCGACTTAGTCCACGTGTCGATTTTATCGTGATGAATTGTGTCATCCTACTTTCAGGCATTAAACATGATTGTCAACTAAAAGATCTGTAAATGCTGGCATCTCCTTCTGCCTTCACGAAGGCTGCGCACTAGGTGGGAGACTTCGCCACTAAGTTTGTAGCTGTATGCCATAATTACCTTGTCTAAACACTACAGCAGCAACCATAACAACCAGCTGCACAAACGCTTTGCACCAGTCCACAAGGCCAGAGCCGACGGAGTCATAATGATGTTGTTTACTTCAACTCCCTCTCCGTCTCTGACTGCTGCTCATTTTATTTTTATTTTTCTCTCCTTCTTGCATACACACTCATTCCCTTTGCATTTTCCTCCCTTATTTTCAAACATTCAAGTGGAAGACAGTGGCTACGGTGATATCAGGGGGCTGAAGCAGCAGGGGACATGCCAGAGGGCATTGTGCTGAAACATGTCTTGACGACTAAGGCCAGATTGGGCTCAGGGGGGGAAAGGAGTTGGTTGCTCTTTGAAAGCTTCCACAGTGTCTGGAGATGTGGTCCTCACGGCTATGGAGCTTGTTATCCATGGAAAAAACAACTCAGATGGGGCTACATGCTTCTTTCTAAACCCACGCACACTTCTGCTTGAATGGACTCTGTTCGTCCTCCCATGCCACTTAGACAGGAAACCTGGGAAGATTTTCACATTAAAAATGTGGTTGTCATTCATTAGTTCATCCTCATATAAATGTGCAATGGCTTTCCATTTTTTTAATATATAAATTCAAGAGCCTTTAAGAACCAAGATTTTGTTTCAGTAAGTACTTAATTAATATCTCCACTTACAAAAGTAAGCATTCTTTTTCTAAGTAAATACTTTGAATTATTGACCAAACAGGCACAAGGCATAAAATACAGCAATTACATTTTATTTTTTTCACCTTGCTTGAAAGCTGAACTCATCCAGCTTTTATTCCTGAGAGGTTTGGATTGGAACATTTCTATGTTAATGAATTACAGATGACACCGGTGAACATCATGAATTGTGGACGACTTACCCTGCAAAGTTATTAGCACCCGCGACAAGTGCATTCAAATATGCCAGGAAAATGGTTTTGTGATGATGATGCTGATGAGGATAATACATTCTTGAGTGAATACGCAGCCCCTGACATTTAGCTGCGGTGCATACTTTTCCAAAATTATCTTGTGCTTACATATTTAGGATGCTATTTTTCAGCTTCATTCTACATTGCAAAAGACTGATGGTGAAGGACGGTCACGATCGTATGATAATGCAGACCGGGCACAAATGATTCCGTCTATCAGCATCAGTGATTTTGACAATTCTATCACAGATTATTGTCCGTCTGTCCGTCAAACAAATGACTGCAGTAGAGTGGGGAATCTAGGGCACCTTGTGAGGAAACCTACGGCATGAATCCTCTTGCACACAACGCACAGACATTTATCCCTTTGCCACCTTCACATTGAAATATGGCTTCAGAGACAAATGCACATACTTGGAGGTCCCATTGATATGACACAGAAAATCATACATTGCTGAGGTGATATTTTTAGACCCGTGCTCCTCTGCTGGGCCAAACACGGTGGGATTTCTGAGTGATTGCCCATCTAAATAATGCAAAGTGTGTTTCTCCTGCATACCTGAGAGACCCCAGATGCAAAATGACTTGGATGACAGGGAAGAGCTGATGAGATGTTTTGCCACAAAAGTCTTTCCATGTTTCATTTTCCACACTGTGTTTTATTGGTCTCTGAGTGAGGTGTTGAGGTCTGTGCTTTCCATAGAAACAGAGAGAGAAAAGAGCTGCTTACTGAATATATAGCTGATAGAAAACAAACATTTATAAAGAGAAATCCAACTATACGATGTGCAGCTATTAGTCAGCTGTTCTTGATTTGTATATCCGTTTAGCTTCTTCCTTCCTGGGTTCAGACAAATGTGTCAGGGAATGATAATCCCAAAGAGGATTTGAAAGTGAGGATTTCCTGTGACGATCTAAACTGCATCCATTTCAACTAAATTTTAATTAACTGCCTGCTACAAAAGAAAAGCAGATTTTGATTTACAACCTAACTATTAAGTTTTATTCATTACCCATGTGAGGAACAAAAGCAGAAGAAAAGGCAAGTTAAGGCTTTGAAAAAGAAGATCAAAAAGCTTCATCTACACGGAAGGTAAACAGGGTGCACATTGGCAACCCTGCCAGTAAAATAAAATACAAAAAACCCTCTCTGAAACCAAATCCCCATTTGTCTGAATAATGAGAAGATCTTGACTGTAGTCAGTTGCATGAATCAAAAAGAAAGTTGTGATTAAAAACAGGGGCTTATGCATGCTTCGAATTGCTAAATACCGATTGAAGGACATGAGATTATGGAGCTGCAACAACAGTGGTTTTTTTCGAGGCTTATGAAAATACATTGGTATTTGACTGCTCTAGATTTATACTATCACAAGGAAGAATACAAAAATCATAATCATAACACCATAATGATGTTAACATTTACATAGTATGTTGAAATGCACGCAATCTGTATGTACACTGATACTGTATAGTATATTTCAATCCATGATACAGATGAACAAAGAAGAATATGAATTCATTTCAGCATGAAGCCGTATTGAGAGACATCAGACTGCCACTGTAAAATAATCTGCACGTTGACAGTAGTTAATGAAGCTTTAATGTTTCTGCTCAAGTTGTCAGTGAAAGAGAAAATGGCTTCACTTATACTCCTGATGCTGCAGCAGTAATACAGAGTGCTCCTCTCTGCAGGAAAGGGTGCTAAATGATGACCAAGGCAGCCATCATGTTCTCCCAGCTTCCATGCTTTGTCTAAAATTGCTGCAGGACACTGTGAGCACACCAGCAGTATTCCTTCTGGCTGAACTGATCTCTTCTGCTGCTGAAGTCCTTATTATTAATGATTTGATGACAGAGTCGTGCACAAAATGAAAGTTTGCTGGATAGGATTCCAGTGTAAATAGCACCAAGTTAAATAAAACAAAAAAGAAATAGCTTCCCTGGGAAAACCTCCATTAGCATTTACATAATTTCACAGGTCACATGCAAAGTAAACAGGACGGTAGAAGCAGGGATAGTAACACAATCAGGACTACAGATTGGCTGATTTCAACAAAAGAAGTGCAGCTCCATGGAAAACCTGAACATTCTCCTGATAGTTTTCCCACGAGAGGCAGCCTGAGCTCGCAGGAGGAACATTTCACCGGGAACTGAAGAAAAGAGTTCGGCCATGAGGGGAAGCGTGTGAGAGTCTGTCTGTGAGCTGCCACAGACAATGTACTCTGACATGGCAGACCCGATACTATGCACACCAAACCCGAGTGCCCATTACATCCACCCACAGGGTTGTCAGGAAATTTAGTATCTAAAAACAAACCATAATGTCATGACTGACAGACTTATCATATTTCTAAACTGTGCATATGATTAGATAAACACTGTTTAAAAAGCTTTTACACAGCTCAAACCACATGCATGTATCACATAGAAACATAAAGGAAACTTTTACAGTATATAATAGACACTTTGAATGCCAAGCAAAATTGCTGTTCAAATGGAAACTGTCACTCACAATTTTCTACAGTACAGTTTGATATTCAGTAAAGCAGAGCTACAGTCGCTCTCTCTGGGAAACAGTATTTATGTTAAAGTGAAAATATAGTTTTATCTGTGTAACTGTTATTTTGAAATGGAGAATTGATTGATTGACTGATTCTCACTGAGGATTGGGCAGCCTAGAATGCTACAGGAAAGTGGTAATGCTGGTGCTGAAAGAAGAAAAGCCAGGTGACAAAAAGTGAAAATCTTAGGGGATTAACTGGAATCATAAAGTGATTTCTCATAAGACTGCACTGAAGAGGTAAGTAGCTGGGATTGATGTGTTGGTTCAATTATGTTGTTTTTCCACTCATTAGTAAATTGTAAAGATCGATCACATCAGCAGCCAGGCAGCCGAGGAAAATCATAGAATGGCTTGTTGTGATTGCAGTTTGCTGCAATTATTGAAAACACAGAGATAAATTCAACACACTGTAAACTGCGTATCAACAGTTAAGTGAAGCAATCAAAATAAACCAGTATTGTTATGCTTATTGTGTTTCCATGGTTATAATGTACTTATTATACTTGCCCTGTTTTCCTGCTCTGACAGTTAAAACTGAAGATTTCAAGCAACTCAAATTGAAGAATGACGCTGACTTTATTTGATCTTTTTTTTTTATATTCTACAATTCCTCTGAAGGGACCAAAACAAACAATACATTTATTGTCTGCATTGTCGCTGCCTGATGTACTGTAGCTTATGCATTTGTGCCACAGAATTCTACTGTCATCCAAAAACAATTTTAAGAAATACAAAAGCTCTACCACTCCCGCAAAGAACTACTGCACGATCCCGTATCAGTGAGCGACATCTCACTGAGACGAGCTTCTGTCAGGATAATTTGGCCATGGCAAAAAAAACAACAACAACAGCAGCAACAAAAACGGTTGTCCTGGCCAACATCTCAGTGAAAAATGGTGGCATCATTGCTGTTGTTGGGTCATGATGAGCTTGTTTTATAATAGTTTTAGATTAGTTTGAGGGTGCGACCGCTTTACACTATGGTTGGCCAAAGCTTAGTTACCCTTTTAAATTCATATAGTGGCCATAAGACAGCTACTAATCATCATGTGTAACCTTAGCAACACGATACAAATGTAGCAGATGAATTAGAGGGTTCCCGAGATGCCAGAAGTGGATTTGCCTATACACGATAGTCATTGAGGGATATCGAGTATAAATGTGAGCTAAATGTGTCCTTTGTATGATCTTTGCATTGTAACAATGTTGCCTTTTATATATACTGTATTTTGAACTTATTTTTGTTGTTTGTTTCTTTGCTTCTCCTTCAGCTCCGTCCTGTGATCAACTCTGTGATAATGTGTACACAATAAATATGTAATTATGAACAAAACTAAAACAGTAGCAAACAGGAAACAGGAGCTTTTGTTTCACAACAGCCTGAGTTTAAAATGTTACGTTGTGTTAAAATGTCACACAAAAAAAAGTGCTTATTTATGGCCAAGTGACTGAGGTGTGTAAGCAGGATAATCCATTTTGAGACATGTGTTAAAGGATTAAATGATGCACTCAAAGATGCAATTCTGTATAACACACTCAAAGAAACGCACTCTGCTTCACACTGGATGTTTTTCTGCCTCTTTGTGGATTATTCCTTTCTTAAAGCAGTAATGCATCCAAAGATCTAAACCAGAGTAAATAAATAAAGAGTTATAAAATCAGATGTACTGCTGCGCCAAACCTGCAGTGGTAGCAGCCGCTACATGCATGCAAGCTGGAGAAACAGGAAATGAATAACAAGTGAAAATGTCAAAGAGCAAGCTGTGCGTGTTATGTCTGGGGTACAGCATGCGTCGTTCTGTTAGCCAGGTGAACACAACATGCTAATGCCCTGAAGAAAACACTTAAAGGTGGACGCATGTGTCGAAGAATGAAAAAGTCCATATCTAGGAGCCACATTGTAAAACAACACAACTGCACGTGGCCATAGGCGCGCGCTAACAATGGAGAGACATGAAAGCACAAAGTAATTAAAATTCTGTGGAAATATAAATATCAAAAGCGGAGCTGTCAGAACAGGCTCTGGTAGCTGGCTGCTGAGGGAAAAAAAAAAAGAAGCAGGGCCATGTTGGCAATAGTTGACAACCCTGGTAGAGCTTCACATTTGGATGTGTGGAAAAGGAGGTGGTAGTGTGTATGTGTGCTTTTTTGTGTGGATTGGGCAGGGGGGGGGGCTTTGTGCTGTCAAAGCTGTGAAAGCATGAAAAAAAACATTTAACCACTGCCAGCACATAATGTCACTCAGTCTTTGTATTTGGGAACGGATGTTCAGTGCAGGCTAAAATATATGAATATGGTGCATAAAAGCACTGCAGTGTCGAGGGAAGTCATAATGTCCACGAGTTGTCCATTATGTGTCCTTTCCATAATAAACAGGGACAATAAAACCAGTCACTGCTGTGAGCTGAAAAGACACCGTCCATTAGACGTGTGTTTTCTGTACCAGATAAAGCTTTTGATTCTTTCCATTCCATGATCCAAAGGACAGCACACAATACCTCAAAATCCACGATGATTACTCCTATATTAAAACAGACATGAAGCATATTACTGTGAGGACAACGTTAGGGAGGTCTTATTTCACTGACCAAATTCCACTGAGAAATTACAATCTGAGATGCAATTTCACAACGAGACCTGGGTCAATCCATGTTTCTAAGCTTGATTTAGTCTCTGTTGTATTTGACGCAGAGGGAAGACACAATACCAAACAAAGTGCCAAAGTTTAAATAGGAACAATAAAATATATGAAAATTAATTTATAGTAGTTTACTCACTGGCAACAAAAAAAAAACCTGCCACAAACTGTATTGTCTTGAATGACATTACAATTAGACACAGGCTGTGCAGTACACACAGAAATTATGATGCAGGTAAGATGCAGGAATCACCAAATAGATGTCCAGATGGTTTTAGAAAAGAAGGTTTAGAACGCCCACCAAAAACTCCAATCTGTGGTTAAACACGTTGATCAAGATAAGCAATATCACCTGCCTTATTTTCATCTGTGATTGAGATCAAGAACACATCTCCCAATAACTGACATAATAGAGAATCTGCCTGTTATATATCAATAACACAAAAACTGCGAAAGAAGAGCAGCATTTCTTGGTTTAAAGTCACTTAGAGCATGAGCTCTTAGAAGAGAAGTCTAATAAGTCAGCAACAGCTGTAGACCCCATGTAGACAATCTGAACATACTAAACAGGCGGCACATACTCTATCAAACTCACATGTTTAAAGGAAAAAAAAATGCAAATTATTTAGTGTTTCACAGAATACACCTAATTATTTTATGTATTTCATGTATTTAAATAATGTTTTTCTGTGTCTGTTTTTCTGTCGTCCCATCTATGAGCCATGGCAACGACATAAACTGACACATGACGGCATATCTGCCTGAGACATCCTGCAGTGTGTACATGTGCCTTCCATTTATTATAGAAAATATAGATTATTATGTATGTGGGCAAACACCACAGTGTCATGTGGCACACCGGGGTGCCAAATGAAAAAAGCAATAGCACAGGTGCTACCATAAATGCAGCTTTCCATGTACTTAACCACAAGGGTCACTCACAGAGAGGATTCCCATCACCTAAATAAAACACAGAACGAGTGTTGAAGACGTAATTGAGCTGCCATGTATGCTTATCATCACTGTCAAAACACAGCCAGGTGCCCCGAGTACCTAAGAGATGGCCATTTCTTGCCTTCTTTTTGAAAATGAATCGTTTCACGGCCACAGTAAATGACATGCCACATTTGTTTATGGGCTTGGAGTGAATTGATAGTGAAGAAAACATGTATTGGGAGGAGGGAGTGTGGCTACTGACCCACACTAGTCTCGCACTGCATTTGCATTCATTAGCTCAATCAGGGAGCCTTCCTAACTCTCTCCATCATAAATGATAGATGACTGAGGAGGCTGAATAGCCACTGAGATCACTGAGACCCACAGAATAGATACATTTTACTGATATAAATTATTCATGTGACTTTCATGCTGAAAAACAACATCTGATTGGTTCTTAAGGAGTAGCTGGGATAAAGATTATGCAAATGTTGATCACCCATAATTGAGCATAATTGCATTGCATATGTTTGTGAAGCTCTTAACAGCAATTACTCCCCCCTCAAAATTCGCTCTACTACACAAGAGGGGTGACTCACTCACAGGCACCTGTTCGAGGACAAGAGAGGAGCAGAATAAATGTAGTGGATGACATCTTTGTCCAGGCCTGTCCTGGTTAAACTTGGGGAAGAAAAAAATTCAGTGGAGAGGATGTGAAGTGTTTGTTGTGGAGTTTTCCGGCTTTCCCAGAAAACAATAGGGGTCATAAATGTTTGGCGCTCTTCAGTGTGTCGCTGTGGTTGCTCTGCTTTTTTGGTCAGCTGTCACCCCTTTGCCCAGACCCTCTGACAGAGGGGGGCTCCAGTCAGGTCAGGACGTTCAGCACAGGCACGACAGTGCGACAGCAACTCAATTACTATGATACCAGTTTTAATCAACAGGGCTGCAGGGAAAAATCGGCATCTGTTCAGCACAAGGCATCGCTGTCTGTGCACAATATTCCATTGAAGTTACAGAAATTTGCCTCATACGTGGTGGTTTGGAATGAAACAATTACAGAAAACTGTGTGACATTACTGTGCATTTGTATACAGTATTGTCCCACAAATGTCATTTATAGAAAACTGGAGTCAGTTACAGTGTAATCAATACTTTTAATATAGAACTAGATAATGATACTAAGCCTGGGCTGCTGAATCCCACAGCATAAAGGGAGAGACATGGCCTGAGGTGCAAGAACACTGAATAAAACACAGCACCAATCAATTGCTGTGCTTCCAAATCAGACATGGCTGATCATCCCTGCTGCACTAATGCTTGTGCATGAGCAAAAGAATGCGATAAGAGTTAATAAGGTCATACATTTAACATTCAACAAAGTCACATACTGTATGTCTCCACCAGATTCACAAGTAAAATGTTAACACAAGCTTCATACGATTCATTCTAGCATACAATCGAAAAGAAAAAAAAATCAAATCATCGAATTTTCCACACAATGGAACATTTCTCCGATTGAAAATGCTAATAAGCCATTCTTTGAAGTGTCCTTATTTGCATTACAAACGGTGCTCCCAAACTCTCAGAAAAACAGCGAGGAAGCAAGAGAGAAACCAAACCTTCTGTTCCCCATCCATCAGAGATGTTCAGCAGCCGAAACTGGGTTTACCGAGAACTGCAATGCAAGGTACTTCCTGCAAAAATGCTGCATTAAAGTCAGACTTCACCTTTCCATTCAGTGTCACGTTCAGATGCTGGTTCTGATCATTAAAAGCCAGTTCCCAGGAGCAATATGTTTCTGTGGTTCTACAGTAGGTAAGAGTAATCCCAAAAGAATGCTCATACTCATCCCATACATATACCATACACATTCAAAAGGTCCTTGTTCTGCTGGCTTTGTTGAGCAGTGTACTGTAATATACACAGGAGATCTCTCAATCTATCACACAAAAAAAATCACTGTTTTACAAAATGTTCAACTCACTGTGAACAAGGAAGTCTTCAGCATAATAGAGACATGGCAAGGTAGGCTGAAGAGGGATGGGTCCCGAGACAAAATGAATTCAAACTGCTGCCTAACTAGGCTATCTGCAAGCCTGAGGAGATTTATGATTTTATCATTAGGGCTTGCTGGATACATTTGATATACATAGCCTGTCTGCTGTGATTTTGATGTAGCAGTGCTTTTGCAGTGAGAGGTAAAAGTGATGCAAATGCAGGCTTCATTCCACAGTGGATCGCTGTGGTCAAAAGCTTTTTGTCAAACCCAAATACACATTCATTCTTTGCAACACTTTTTGCAAACAAACTGACAAGACTTGTAGATGCACCCTTGCTAATATTGAGTTTCGATCTATACATTTAACTGTCTATTATAAATGTATCATCCAAAACAAATGGAAGATATGGGACAAAACAGCAAACAAAAGGGCATATAATTCATGTAGACGCATCATGAGATCAGGAAAAAAGTAAAGCATTATGTACTCAAATAAAAGATGCACATGGAAAACAGTGTGATCGATTTTTGTAACATTGTGTGGATTTTTCTAACTGTGTGTAATAATGTTAAGGGAGAACGGCACATTCAAAATACAACGTGTCTTCTGTGCCAAACTATTCTTGCCAAAATTAATTTGAGAGGTTTGAATGCAAGCCTGCATTTTTAACATTCTTTCTTTCAACATCAATCCTTTGTACCACAGACAACCTGTTAAGTATTCACTATGGTCCAGCTGCTTTTGTTGAAGGGAAAAAAGAGATTTAGAGTTATCACGTCCATATGAAAGAGTATTACTCACTTTCTAGAGTGCCGAGCCATAAAGTTGAAAAATGATCTATCTGGAGCGGATCACATTCTCTTTCCATCAGAGATGAAGACATAACATTTTTTTAGGTAGTGCAGAGAGGTCAACTCTGACCACCTGTTGCAGCCAAGCAAGTAGCTAATGAAAGTTCAAGCCAAGTCAACGCATCTGTCTGCAAAAGCATTCACATTATCATCAAACAGAACGAATGTAGGAAACTGAAATCTGATGTAAAAGCATTTAAGAATACCCAAGGACAAATACAATGAAGATGCACTCCCAAGGAATGACACTGGAATAAAATCTGTGTGCTGTAGGCTCCACACTGACAGAAGCTGTCGGATAACTGTGACACAGAAGCACCCTTAAAGCTCACACACTCGTATTCTTGGAGACAACGTTCAGTGGAGTCGTACTTGTTTGGATGTTGAATGGGTTTTTTTAAGGCTTTCTCTAAAGTGCTGGTACTGAAGACTTTCTCATGCATTGATAATCCAATGGCCCTTCAATGATTCAGCAAGCGGCGTGGGGAGAGGCAGCCAAGAGCTCAAGCTCTTTGTGCCTTTTTAAAATTTCAGTAAACTAAAGCAGGATTGGGAGCAGCAGGGCTTCTGCAGACACTCGCAATCCCCACCTCTTCGACCTGATCTCCTGAAACAAGTCGCAGTACTGAACTCATTCAAATTACTAATAAGGGAGCAAGACATGGATGTCTGGGTGGAATACGTGATGTTACCAACTGCTGAGTATGTGTAAACGGCCAGGCATGTAGACACCACAAGGAGAAGCCTGGATATTTTCGGGAAAATTGATGGTTACATAACAGACAAAAATCAAAAGATAATTAAATAAACCATGATCCACAGAGGCTTCTGACAGCCAAAGACATCCAATGTGGTTCATCTTTTGATCACTGTCAACTGTTTTAAAGTTGCTCTGCTTGACTGATATACTAAATAATTGCAATGGACATTTCAGGGTTCAAATATTTCTTCATTGCTTAATTTATTAACAAGTGCCGACTTTGAAAATGGCTGGCACTGATTAAAGGACTCCTGATAAATAAACTACAGTCACTTGGCTTTTTTCTGAGATTGCCTGTTTTTCTAAATGGGGTAACTTTCATACAGCTTAAAATGCCAAGGCTGTTCTTGTAATGTAATTAAGCGGCAATAGTGTGAGTGTATTTTCTATTATTTGAGCGGTACAGCGCGCACTGGGACATACTATTCTTCACAGAGAGGCCACCCTCATATCCAGGGGAGTACGGCAGATACTGTATATAACAAAAAAAATTTCACTGATCAGAAACGTTCCATCGCAGGACATTTTGTATTCCACTGCAAAAATAATGGAAGCAGAGGGCCAATTAATCAGGCACTTGTTTACCATTCTCAAGGCTCTCCGTGTTCATTAGTCTGCCGAAGCTGCGCTCTATGGGGCTGGAGACAACCACAGGAGAGGAGATCCATCTACACGCCGCGGGTGACATCCAGAGATTTACGAGGCAGCGCTTGCCACACGCCACATTTCCCATCCCCATAAGACAATAAACGCTTCATTATCATTTTAAATTGCGCCTTTTGTTTCTGGTAACGAACAGCAGTAGCTGCATAACTGAAAAGTAAACTGTGGTTCCGTAACACCCTCAACACCACTGTCCAATCACCAGCTATGGGATCTGGTTCTAAATTTGATGGAGAGGATGTATACTCATGTGGAATTTCTCATAAAGAGCTGGAAGGAAAAAATCCAGCAGAGCAACAGAATGCATGATTTGTATGCCAGAGCAGCTAAACAATTAGTATTTTTTGACATGATTCATTAAACTATTAATGCTTCGTACATTTCTTGGAATAAGGCATAAAACCCGACAACTATTAAAGTCTGGGGAGCGAATGAACAGAACATGCATAAAGTGACCAAAAACATGATGAAAAAACATCAAATCTGTAGAAATCTAAACAATTGTAGAGAGAGGCACGTAATGAATAAAGAGCGCAATGAATCGTACAGGCCTTGAATGGATGTTCCTTTTCTTGAAAGGAGAAGAGAAAATGCTCCTTTCTTGTCAGCAGGCCAGCTGCATTGATGATCATTTTCCACAGCCCATTTCCTCACTTAGTCATCTGAACAGCACAAAGGAGCAGCAGAAGGTGTGAATTATCAAGGAGAAGTAAAGAAGTGCAGTGAGACAGGGACAGCCAAAATAGCTACCCCACACTTAAGCCTTCCTGTTTGTCTTGCAGGACAAGACACTTTTTTTTTCTGGATAAATAGAGTTCAGTGTGGGCTAAAGTCTGTGTTTGTATAATGAATAATTCAGGTTGGAGGTGAGTGGGATCAGTTCCTAGTATGCAGGGGGAGATTAGCCACTGGTGGCCCCTGACAGATGGAGCCCTTACAGCCCGATGCAACACAGACCCAAGAGAATATCAGGTGTCACCTCATTACACACTTCATAGACTTTTTCAACTTCCAATGTTACCTTCTCTGATTGGGATAACTGGGGCAACTCCAAAACAACCTAAAAACATGGCTGTTTTAATCAGAAAGCTTTTAATTTGACGTTCTGCCAATACATAAGCAGTTGGTTGGGTTTGCTTTTATTGTTGCATCAGCTTTCTTTAATAAAAGTACTTTTCCTTTCTTTTTAGGTTTTTGTGGTTTTGTTTCTCTCCGAGGGAACAGTAAGCCTACCCAAAAATAAAGCCAGAGGAAAAAAGTTAAATACAATCTTTTATTTATTTTTGATATTATCAACAGCGCTCGCTCCGCTCAATTTTCACAGCCTGCAGTGAATACGGAATCGGTTTTAAGGGCTTGGCTTTATCTGCGATTAAATGGGTAGCCTTTTCCACTAAAAACACTTGGTGGAATTGTCTAGTTTAAAAGGGGAGTAATTTTCTCAGTATGAAATGAGAAGGGATTTTAGACTCTCTTTTTTCATCAGGCTCAGCTAACATATTATGGATAATTGGAGCCAATGAATAGGGTGAGCTTCATATCTTCTTCCTTGCCACACAGCCGGGCGATTCCTGAATCAATACGTTGTTGTATAGGCTCTAAGCTGGAATCTTTTCCTCATCAAATATGCACTGGTTAAACTGTTATTTTTTAAAAGTAGTGATTAGTTCACAAACTCTCCCTCTCTCTCATGCTATCTATCTTCTGTCTGTCATTATCTCTCTCTACATCCTCCTCCTTGCAAAGCTTCAGTCTAGATTTACTATGGCCTGGTAAGACAAAAGAAAAATCTGGATGTAAAGGATTGATAGATTTTCACACTTTACTTTGTCACTAGCGACTTAAACGTTACAGAGGTTAGGTTCCTAATTCTTATGATTAAACGTCTTGTTATTCCTAATCTCTTGATTTTCCTAGATTTTGCCATCATCATGTTTACTGCATTCAGAATTTAGTCACTGACTTCACTGTAGAGCTAACTGCTGAGATGCACATTGACACAGCGGGCGTGTACTGAAGAGCAACCGTGGCAACTCAGATATCTAACTGACTACATTTTAAACACCATTAGCATGACAATAAAGCCCAGACTGAAAACACCAAAATTGATCCTTTAATAACGATCATCATTATAACATCGTGAGCCTAATTTGGTCTGTATGACAGCTACCTGTATTATAACGTTTATTGCATGATATCTGCTCTCTGTGACAATTCTTGAAAAAAGGTTTTTTCGAACATGTTTTGCTTGGATGTCTTCTGGGCTGGGCAAATCTGGAAGAATCTCAGAAAAAGACAAATGTAGTAGTCATTGGCTGCTTCACTTTTATGTCAGGTTCTGAAAAATCAAAGACAGCACCAGTCAGTTTTGATTCTTGCCTGGTAATTGACACTGACTGCCATAAATTGGTAACAGACCAATTAAGTGTCACTTTAACTTCCACATTAATTGCTCCAGTGGGAAAAGAAGTCCAATGTGGCTGGCTGCCTGTATTAAACCAAGAGACTTGATGTGCTACAAGTGAGAATTACCTCTCTTAGGCAGAAAAACAGCACCCTGGTGAGGCACCCTGGGGGGATCCAACTAAACTGAAAAGGACATTCTGCTTATGCTACCATATACTATCACTATAAATGGAACACATCTCAAGTGCGTATAAGATGCATTAAGACACTAAAATGTCTGATCTGGTAAAAGATTGAGGCTGATACTTTAATTGTAGCTTAGTATACAGTGTTTCACCCAAAACATCCAGTGGCCTTTACAGGGCCACGTTTAGCTAGATTGAAGACTGGCAACCATTCATTTCCACGGTCATGTGGTGCGACAGAGAACAGTGTACTATGCCTAACATGTTAATGTAGATTAAACTGATAGACAGGCTAAAAGAGACCAGCTATTGTATCAAATGTCCTCTTAGTAACAGTCTACGAGGAAAAATACACAAATGATCTACTTGGTTGTTACAATTATGATGATAACTGCCACTTCAATATGCTTATCAGGCTACCAGGAGCACTTCATTGATCCAGGTTTGTTTCATCCGGACATCTCTTTGTGTTTTGCCTCTTCCGAGTTTCCTGATGGAAACGGAAACGATCTAAATCAATTTAACATCTAGCATGGTTTGAAGTTAGTGGACAACACAAATTAAAAACCCTGAGTGTTTAAAGTGTTGCTTGGTGTGTTAGGGTTAGAAAGAAAGACATTACAGAAAAGTGCTTGATCCTAACAGGGCTGATGTTAGGACTGAGCTCAGTTTAAATAATTAAGGGCACCACGAGGGCAGAAGACGTGAGATGCACTTTGAAATTCATTAAGCCTTGCCATGGCATTAATCAGAACCAAATTATAAAACTAATAGAAATCCTTTCAAGAGTCTTATCTTTTAAAAGTACGCATTAGATACGCATGAGAAAAGAGAAGGAAAAACTGCATCCATCATCAGGCATCTGAAACGCTCTCTGAACCTGCTGGTAAACTGAAAATGACCTCTGAATGATGACAGCGGGTAAGTCAGAGAACAATATGGCTGCCGTGTTTACCTGCCTGTCTTTTTCTGCGTGTCAAGCCGTGAGCTGCCACCGGAGGCCTGACTGACAAAGGCCCTGCGGGGGGGGGGGGGGGGGGGGGCATTTGGCGTGGGCATGGTTTTCCTCACAACCCCGGCGCTCGGTGGAGGGGGGCACTGGCCCCCGCC
>JAVQJF010034748.1:0-53007 GCA_036023855.1 Gadopsis marmoratus | reverse complement strand
GGTGATAGATGAGTTTGAATATGCCAAATCAGACACTAAAACACTACACGGTGCTTTATAATACTTTGAAACATTCATTCATTATCCATACTGCTTATCCCGAAGGGTCGCAGGGGGGGAGCCAATCCCAGCTAACATTGGGCGAGAGGCAGGGAAACACCCTGGACTGGTCACCAGTCAATCGCAGGGCAGACAAACAGACATTTAGGTGACACTCACACCACATCCATACACCGATGGGGACACAGTTGCCATGCTGGCCTCCACCGTGGGCAACTCGGGGTTCAGTGTCTTGCCCAGGGACACTTCGACATGCAGACAGCGGGATCGAACCACCAACCCTGGGGTTAATGGACGACCGCACTACCCCCTCAGCCACAGCTGCCCCGGCTTTACTTTGAAACAGATTTTTACAACTTAAGTTAAGAGAAGAGCCTTACATTTAACATGTGTCACACATTCTGTATATACAGTGTTATTCACAGTGTCTTTTACTGGCTTAGACTCCTGGAAATGCAGGCACTCATAGCTGTCATCAAGGAACAATGCTGATATAAAAACGCACCCCCCCACGCACACATATTATGATGCATTCATTAAACTAAGGGAGGCGCTAATTTATTGGTACTGTGCACAGCAGTTAAAAAGCTTTCACCCAATCACGTCTCTCTGATTAGCTGCAAGTAAGGGTGAAAATCTAACATCTGCTTAATGGCAGAAGCAATTCTTGCTTTAATAAAACATGGTGAGGCCAATTGTAAGAAGTGCATAGTGATGGCTAGAAATTACAGTACATTTGGAGTGCAGTAACTACTAATGATCATCAATGACGGGCCGAGGCTGCAGTTTGCCACATTTGGGGATTCCAAGCACATAAGATGAGGTAAGCTTTGTCGAAAAGGCAGCACTGCATCACATATAAAAAAGAGGTGTTTTTACGGCTCGTGGTTTAAGCAGTGAGGTGCTCCACCGACACGACGATGACGGTGCTAAACAGCAGCATGGGTGGCTGATGACAATGCTCTGCCATCATCTGGTTTCAGACCTTTATCTGTTTGAGAGGGTGGCAGACACACGCAAACACCCACTGCGCCTCCTGTCTAAGCCACCTACTCGGAGCAGAGCAGAAATCCATTCATCGCGGGCATTGCCTCCGAGCAGTCGTCTATGAAAAGGATCTTTGAAAGCACCAAGGCACCTCTGTGATTCACGCGCCAGCCGCCAGTGTGTAGCCATAGCTACACAGAGAAATTATACCTTTCAACAGGGTTGCTCACATGGCAAACTCTCATTGTAGGCTGTACCGTTGAACTTGTGTGTATGAATTGCTATGATCTGTGCTTTGGGATACGCTAATAGCTGCTTTGATTAAGATTGGATAATTATCTCCTTGGCTCGCATTGCAAAAGGAACAACAATGAAGGAGAGATCAAAGATAAATTATCGGTTGTTTTCACTTGAAATAGATTCTCAGTCCAAGAGACATTACTGCTGGCATGTTCTTCAAATCCACTTTCCATATAGTAGTGATGTGAAGAGAAATGTGTTCCAAGGGTTGATCCAGGGGGGATGGGGATAAAGGCAGCTAATTTCATAAACAGATTAGGATTACACCAACTTCATCCGTTGAGGATTCTTTCAGTTGTTTTTAGTTCTTGTAATTACTACTGGAAATCCATTGAGGCAGAAAACATTCAGTTTTTTTAATCTATAAAATGTCAATGGTGCAAATTGACATCTCACTGTCTGGACGTTTTAATATTGACATGTGCAGTCCTTTACGTTGGCTGCTGGTATGCGAATTTAACCTTTTTCTGCTGGTTTTAATACATTTTTAGAAAGACTATATGCTAAATGCCTGTTAGTCCATTAATGTTAAGTCAATAAGTCGATCAACAGACAATAATCGACAACAATCTATCTTTTCAGTCATTTATTAAGTAAAAATGACCTGTCAAATGTGAAGATTTGCTGCTTTCTCTGTTTTGTATCATTGTAAATTGAAAATATTTGCATTTTGGGGTGTTGCTCGGATAAAACAAGAAATCAACTTGGGCATTAAAACATTTTGATGGGCATTTTTCTCTGTTTTCTGACATTTGCAGTCTAAAAATGAACAGATAAAAAAAAAAATCTACAAATGAAAATACTTGTAACCCTAAACTGTTGATCCTCGTTGTCATGCGCGGCAACAAAATCATGCTGAAAATACAGACACGGAAACAACAAGGAAAAACCTTCGCCACAGTAAACACACTGGCATGAAAACAGAAAACACAAAAAAAACAATTCACCCAAACACTAACAAGAGTGCTGAGGAGGGTACAACATTTCTCCTGCCCAAACACAACATAACTATTGTGCTGCAACACTCCAGCTATGGCCCACAGACACACAGAAGCAGGGCAAAGCAGACAGAGAAACACTCCATCCTCTGACCATATACATTTCAAACTGCCTCTGACCCACTTCCTTGTTGTACTTTTGCTCCCTCCAATAATGTTTTCAATGCCGGGCTGTCAATGTCTGCATGTCTTTACACTGTCAACAGATGACATTTTTAAGAATTAATATATTAACAACCAGACATACGAGGAGAATCTCTCGTGCTGCACCGTGTGAGCGTCTGATTCAGGGCTAATACAGCTGTGATATTTCCCTTAAAGCAAGAACAATCTGACAGAACATCAAATGCATGTTTCCTGCAATTCCTGTGATGAGTACTTCTTCAGTTACAACATATATACATAAATACATTAAAACAAAAGCCAGCGTTAAGCTGCAACCCTCAGTGGAACTGGTCCTGAGTCTGAGAAACATAAGCAGGGAACACTGCCCTAAATGGTCCATGTATAACTGGCATTAGTGTCCCCTGCCTGGGCTTTATGCTGCCATCTTCATCAGTGGCAGAAACCCTTTGCCCGACCCCCCACCTCCTTCATCAGCACGCCTGAATGGTCAGAGTGATGACTGTTGTGTGTCTGTGGGTGGCACAGACACAGAGGGCCAGTCTTCCACCCCCTCGGCAGAATAGCGCTTCAGTTGTGCCTGCCCCCTCCCCCCTGTTCACCACTGTAACATTTGCATTTTGCCCTCAATGGGCGCTCTATCCTTGGGCCTGCTGGAGACAGAGAGTGGCTGCCTATAGACTGCAGTTGACAGAAGAGCTGTAAATGTCCTTGTAAAGGCGACTGGAAACACGCCTTTAGATTAAGATTCCTGTGCTTCCAATCGCCCTTGAGAAGGATCTAGTGCCCTGTTGCTTACCCAAGATGGATATGCTTGAAATGAGCCAATGCTTTTGTTTCCCACACCAACACAAACAATATTGATGAATTACGTAGTGTCGATTCTTGGGAATCTGGGATGTGTTTGTGCATGCATTTCTGCATTAAGCCCCGTTTTTCTCCAGCAGCGCAGAGAAGCTGGGGAGGCTTTACACAACCGAGCCCTTGTGACGTCTTTCTGATGCTAGCGCAGTGCTCAGTGACGTGATCAATGGCAGAGTGACTGGCAGTATTGGCTGACCACAGTCCAGAAAGAAGAGGAGAGAGAGGAGCTTAAAAGATATAGGGTCAGCAGAAGACTGGCAGCGGCTACTTGTGTACGGCTGAATGCACCGTCATGGCTGTGGAGGCAACCCAAAGGTCAGAAGAATGGGATGTGAAATTAGGGTGAAGCAGGGTAGTGAAAAAAACAACAAGCTGTATATACCCCAAAGGGACAGACTTACAGTAAAATACTCACATGGGCAACTGGTCAAGTCTTGTTTACAGTGATTTGGCTGGTACAGTGTTCTTTGGATGGCTTACAGAGAAACTGTAACAAAGTCTTCCTCCCCCTGTTTATCCAATTGTCCTTCTCAGCTTGAGAGGAGGAGGGCCGCTGTGAGAAACTGACACAAATCTTTCTGACATGAAGCCTGTGATATGTGTAATCCCCTTAGAGCATAGCCGAAGAACCTGTTGTATCCCCACTGACCAGCGAAGGCAGGGTAGGGGGGAGGCACTCGCTCTTTCTCCCTGTCTCTCAATGCTCATATCGCTTTCTTTTCTTTCCAAGTCCTTTTTCTTTTACATCCTGCCATTAATGCAATGTCATTTGCATTGTTCAGAAATACGCACAGCTCATGCTTATCCTTTGGCTGGGTGTTTTAGTTTACAGATATTCATATTCATGGCTATAAATATCCAAATAAGAGCATTTCTTGGCCTGCAACAAGTATTGGAACTGATCCTGAATCCTCCTCCTGAACATGAATGTTGCTTTTGATCTTTTTTTCTTTGCTTTCTCTCTGTCAGTCTTCACTCAATCTTAACATTTTAGTGTGGACCCCACATTTGTTGCACATTTGGCCTTTTTCTAGGGCTTGAATGAAAAAGAGTTGCTGTTCTTCTTCATAATGTCTGTCTTTCTCTCCTTTCTCAGTTTGCTCCAAAAGAGTCTCTATACCAGGGGCACTAACAGCTGGTTATGGGTCAGCCGATAGCAGTTAACAAGGAAACCAATTCTGTGAAGGCCCCCAGCTATAAGACACCACCAGGACAGGCACTACAGTGCTCACAAGGCTGCAAAAAAGCAGACCCAGTGATCCTAACACCCAGTAGAGTAGCGAGGCGCTGGATGCACATGGACAGGGCTTCCCTTCATCCTCAAACACAGAGAATGCTCCCTCTTGAGGATCCTGTTTTGTTTTTGGGCTCTAATGGATCCGTTTGGACTAATGGATCTGTTTGAAGCGGTGAGGCTACAGGACACCAGGAAACACTGAAAATCCATCATGAAATGATAGCCAAAGGCTTTTTGCTTACATTTGGTCTGGTAATGGAGTAGATGAAGCTATGGTAAACAGTAAAAGTCATTTTAAATGTTAAACTGTAGTGGAACCACGGCTCCCAAATCCTTTTCAGATCTGATTATGTTGTGATCAGGTGTATTTGGCCTGGACTACAGTACAATTAGTGATAATGTGAGCAAATGCAAACAAGAAAGCACCCCTCAGTGCATAGGACAGAGACCAGGTGATTTACAATTGTATGCTTTTTTCAAATCTAACACACACACACACACACACACACACACACACAAGACTGTGTTGCCTCAGCAGTAATTAAGTGCTTTGTTACACCAGCTGTAATCCCACAGATGGAGGAGTAGTACCGCTGCTGACACGCCTGAGATTACCCAAGGAGAGAGAGAGGAGATACTCACAGACAGGGGGAGAGTGGGATATAGGTGAGATAAACAGTATTTTCCGCTAAAGTAAACACTCCCACCTCCATCTGAGATGCGTATTAAGGCTGTCTGTGCTGATCTTGTGTCCACACCCATCTTAAGTAACTGAATAAAGGAGCACCATTTTAACATTTCACAACAGTCGCCTTTGGCTCACATTGTTTCCTTGCAAGTCATTGCGGTGACGTTACAGAATAGTTGCCAGAGTGTTGAGCGTCAGCTGAAAATCACATGCTAGTTGTTGTCACTATGCAGCACTGACACTGCAGCTAGTGATCAGTTAGCTCACACACACAGCAGCTCGGGCACTTCTAGATGTGAAAGCTGTTTGTCTACACTCAACGTGATAATTAGAACTGCGCTATTTGTAAATGTTACACCAAGGCTATGAAGTTAGCATTGGCACTGAATACAAGGCTGATTGCATGTGAACGAAGAGAAAGAACACGATTCTCCTTTACTATAGCCTCAATCAAAAAAACATTGAAAAGTCCTCTGCAATCAATTGAGAGGGCCCTCTAATAAGCCAGTATTCATTAAGCTCTAAGGTGATTCTATGTACTAGTGCGCATAACCTGTCTGCAGGGTATAGACAATATTCCTTTAAGAGCTGTGATATATACTTGGTGCAGCTTATGAAACAAGTTTTTGTTCATCTGTCACAGCGGTTGAAGGATTCCAACAAAGGAGCTTTCATGTAGTCGTGCAGTAGAAAAAAGGCACAGCCAATTTAAAAGTACCAGCCACAAATTAAGGTTATCAGCTTCCAGGTGGTGCCTGTGGTAACTACCCACGCTGGATGTGCATGCGTCGTTGTTGTAGCTGTTTTCTGGGGAGGCGATGGTCAAAGTGTGGCTGCAGTGGCACCGTTGTGAGGCACCTGCAGAGTTCAGATCCCTGTTGCTAATCCATCTTGAGGCTGGTGCCCTGCTTCAGTTAATCTGATCATCTGTGACCTGCTGAGACATGAAACCCACCCTCCAGAGCTCCTCTAATCTGTGCACAGGCACGCACGCACATAAACACAAGCATGTAGCTGACAAGTACACACATAAACACTCGTGCCAGCATGTGCTCACTCATGTGCACAGCACATTTGAAGTGAAGAAACTGTCTCACTCTCCTGCACGCACACATTTCTACAAATACACACCCTCAAGAAAGGCTCAGCTATGACAATGCCACCTCTCAGTCTGTTGATAGGTGAATCACAGCTAAAAGACGGAGGCATTAGCCTGCTTTCGACAGGCTGTCATTTCCCAGTGCTGAGAAGATGGAGCTTGTCAGCTTTGCGCTTATTTGACAGCAGTCCAATAGCCGACTGGAACTTCAACTAGCCATGGCAATGAAAGATTTCATAGAAATGGGTTACATGATGGTGGTGCTCTAGTTTGAGGAGAACTGTGCCACAGCCCCGAGAGGAAACAGCAGAAAGCCAGTAGGCCTTATTTCAATTTCCTAATTTTACATTTGTTAAGAGAAACCTCAATTTCAATCACTCTCTAGTGATCAAAGACGCCACTACTCTGCAGCGTTCTAAAAATAACACAAACCCACTACAAATGCTAATAAGAGACGTTAAACAAACAATGCGAGAACATTTTAAAAAGACTAGCTTACATCTTCTTTCCTCGCTGACACTATCGACCGCGTGTCAGAGCGTGTTGAGGAGTTGTGTAAATCCATAAAACAGATAAAGGAGGATAATGAGATGGAAGGGAGAGAGCAGATCTATTCATCAAAGCCTCTTTCTAACACACTCAGCAGATAGGGGCAGAAATGTTGTATGGCTGCTTACTCTCCAGTTTGGAGATTAAAGCTTTGGTTGTTGGTAAAAAAAAAAAGAGAAATTTGAGAGGTATAGTTTTATTATTCAAACTACCGAGGAACTGGAGAGCCCAGTTACTCCAGTAAGAACATAGAAGCACACTAATATTTCACTTCTTTGATCTTATTTGGGACATAATGCCACACAGTTATTCATATCCCTGTATACTTCATAAGAGAATCAACTAAAACTTCACTCAATTTTGAAGTCAATGAGTGATCAGAAATAGAAATAAACCAGGCAGGTAGTGTAATAAATGGGAAACAACAAATGCCCAAATGTCGTTTTGCAAGCAGAGGTTTGTGCAATTTCCTTTTGCCATATAATGCAACCAAAGGAGAATAAAGTGCAGAATGGCCTGGATCGGCATGTTGTTTGTTGGCTGTGATGATGAGGCCTCTGAGGATGTTGTCTCCTGTGTGCTGCAGAGACTATAAGCCCACATGGAGATGATGAAAACATTCCTCATGAGGTTGAGAACAGTGAGAGGCCTCAATGAGTGTACTTGGTTAAAGTAATAAGTGGTCAAAGAGATGAGCTCAATAAACCAGGGTACAGCTGCAGGGTGTTATTTTTTTATCTTTAAATGGTCCGATGCAGGTAAACATATTGATATCACTATTCACCTATGTCATCACCCTGCTCTTCTTCCTGTTTTGTCTAAGGTGATTGGCATCACAGGCATTGGCTCTGTGTAGTGAATGAGTCAAAAAGAGAGGAAACAGAATGGCATTAGAGAGCGGCTTTCAGAGGCAACATCTGTTTGTTAATCAACCATGAAATGCCTGTTTTTTTGGTAAAAATAACAAAACAAAAGCAAGAATAAATTGCTACCAGTACTGTGTGTGTGTGTGTGTGCCTGGGAAATGCAAAAGTCACATTATCCTCTCCCTCCTTCATTCCCTCACCCACCATGGGTTCACCCTACTGTGTGTGATGGTGCGCGCTGCCAATTAGTGTCCCCCACCTGTCGCCGTGGGTCACTGGTGCAGGCATCTGCTGGGTGTGAAACTGACCATCTCACTTTCGTCCATGAACTTTGCATGCCTCCCCCTGTCAACACACACACACACACACACACACACACACACACACAGAGAGATATGCCGCTATGACCCAAAGCTGACCTTTATGGTATGGCCACCCTGTGTGGTAGGGAAAGGGGAAAGGGTGTGATACAAATGATACCTCTTAGCTTAGACTGGGTATTAAAAGACTATCCCTACCAGAATAGTACACATTACCATGCATGTTTTGGGGTATCAAAAGATATTCAAATGCTTTGACAGCTTGTATTTGTATTTTTTGGAGTCAAGTCACCCTGCTCCCAAATCTCAAGAAATAAACTTGGTGAGTAAAATTTTATTATTCCCATAGGAATGGCAGCCAAAACTACTAAAAAACAAGACCCAAGTAGTAATAAAGCAGATTTATGCTTTAATAATAGACAAGTTTTATTGTTGTTATTGTTGTTGCTGAACAAAAGAGGCATCAATAAAGCAACCAGTATCAAATCTGAATTAGCAGAACGTGTTGGTATGAAAACATTTACAACAATACCCAGATTTCCCTCTAAATACACAGCTGTAAGCCTTTCATTCACTAATACAAGAGCCTGACTGCGATAGCAGTATTGTTTTGGGTAATCAGCCATTTTAGACCACACAGAGGACCACCTACATTATTTTATCACTTTGATTTAATGCTTATCCTCAATCTATTGAGGTAATTAGAATTTAAAGTCAGTGTGCAGGAAGAAAGCACCAGCTTTTTTAAGTGCTAGTTTTGAGAAGGTGGGCTCCATTGAGCTCATCAGTATTTGCAGCACAGCGGACAGCATAGGGAGCGCTTCACAAGAAATTATGGCAGGCTCCACTTATGCTGCGCAGCCCATCACTGCCACTCGTCAAGCCTGAATGGGATATGAGTCAGAATGAGAACACTTCTAGAAGGAATGAGTTCACACAGGGCACACTCCATTGTCACTTTAACATGCTTTTTGGAAGGCAGGCCCATGTCAATCACTGTCAGTGCAGTTTATTCTCCTCACTTTATTAACGCAGAATCATTTTGATACTGACATACCAACACATAGGCTTAGACATTTCCTGCACTGATACATCTTCACATGGGATTGAGATGTCATGCTAGGCCTGCTTCACAACAGCTTCTTTGGCACAAACCAAAGTCATTTAGACGGAAAAATGGAGGGGACCCATTCTGATGTAGGGCCCCTAAAGATTTCTGTTGCCTCATTAGATGCAGCCAATTAGGAAAATATCTGTCTCATTATATAGGCTGGCCCCAGGGAAACAGCTGGGCCTGTCTGTGTGGCTGTTTGTAGCTCCCTAGGCATGTGTGCGCATGCATGTGCGTGTGTGTGTGTGTGTGTGTGTGTGTGTGTGGGAGAGCTGGGGAGGGAGTTGTGGAGCACATTAGACCTGTGTCTTTATAAGTTTGTCCATTTTATAATCACAGGAAAATTAAAAGAAGCCTGGGGGAACAGTCAACATATTTCCTGAGCAACAATTAATTTTTATGTTTAATGTCAGCCACAGCAAACGCCATATGCGTGAGTGTACTGGCAATACAAGGAACATACTGTGGGCTAGCCTTTCCTTTGCAAGAAAAAAACCACAAGGCTGAAGCTATTGATTTTTTTCAAGCATGATATACATTTTTAAATGAAATCACATAAAGGAGGATTCAGAACAAAGCAGACAAATAAATGCTAATAAGATTAGGACAACCTGAGTCTGTCTCTGATGAGTGATGATGAAACTACACATCAATAATTAATGACACCAATACTAAAGGTCAAGCATACAGCAAGCCTCCTGCCTGACTCGCCATAGATCTGCCTTCAGCTTTACTGCAGAGGTGCTCACAACAGCAACGACTACTGCAGCAGTAAGGGAGTTTTGAGTCCAGCTGGCTTTGAAATCACCAAATGTGAGGATGCCATTGATTCTGCAGTACTGATTTAACTTGCTGTTTTCTACGGAGAGAGAGAGAGAGACAGAGAGAGAAAGAATTGCAGAGAATCTAGTACTTTATCAGCACTGTGGGCAGCAGAGAGAGATGGAAAAAGAGGATGACTCAGAGGTAGTGGGTGGATTGAGACCAGGTGAGACACTGGTGCAGCAGATGGGCAGATTTTCAGCGCTCAGTCTCTCCATCATGTTGCAGGCAGCTCACTGGGTGACCAACAGTAGTGCCATACATTTTCTGTTTTACAGAGAAGATGAAATGGAGTTCAAGTTCAAAACTAGAGCTCTTTTTTATGATGTAACACGGGCTGCGTATAAGCAGAGTGGTAAAGAGAGTAGGCAGATTGCCCCACAAATGTAAGGCCTGAGTTGCACTATAGCACTACTGTGGTGTCTCAGAGCAGCCTGAATACAAAGGGCTGATATTCTGTAACTAAACCCATTTATTAATAGTATTAGTATGGATGATGTAACACATACTTTTGACTTTAACATGCAAGATGCCTGGAATATTAGACAGAAAACTGCCTTCACATGTACCTCTTCCCATCTATTCTCAATCTCTGTGTTTTATTTTTAGTTTAGCTGCCCACATTAAAGGGCAAAACTGTTCACCAAAATTCCTGTTGCTAGAGGACAAGATTTGCTAGCAAAAATTAGTCTAAAAACCAACCGCACTCACACGTGAATGCACTGTGGTTTCACACATTCTCAATAAAGCAAGAAATATATATCTGAATTTGTGGAGTCAAAAAAAAAACAACCACAAAACAATTACGGTAGCACTGCATTTAGCTCATTTCCTGTAATGTCTGAACATTCTCAGAATGCTGGTGTCTACAGTTGACTTGGTCCAGTTCTGCAGCTAGACCCAGAGGGATAAATTTGAAATGTGGGGATCATAGCACTCTCTCTCACACTCACACACTCTCACACTGACACACAGATGTGGGTCAGAGCAGTGGCCCAATTAAAATGCCAGCATGTACCCTACTGTTATCAACTTCTCTGATCAACCGCGGCGCAGTGCAACGCTGTGAGCCTGTAGTGACATCAATAACCTTTGTAATTATTTATCCCAAGTAAAATACATTTGCACAAATTGAAAACACTAACATGAAAATGTTACATCACAGGATGATGAACCTAATTATCACACACACAATCCTGATATGATCAACATGTGTCCTGTCAATGTGACAAGATTGATAATAGATAATAAATGCATTTTTTAAAGAGACAAACTTAAGACTTTCATGGCTCAAGTGTATCCATTAGAAATTATGTCACACGGGTCTATTTTTGAACACAAAACATATTTTTTTGTGGTATCAACAATTTCCAGTGAGCGGGTCATGAAACTTTAACAGTGAGCTGATCTGACTTCATCCTCCCTCCCTTCACCCATCTCTTCCTACCTTTGGACCTTTTTTTTTCTCAGATCAGCTAGACTGGGGCTATTGAATGTAAGGGGTGAAATCACATGGATCAAATTAAATTTGGCATGGTTTGCACTGGGAACACAGCGAGAGTGTGTGCATGTGTCTGCGTATGAGGAGGCCTGTTTAAGGAACAGTAGCGGTGGGGGTCTCCAAGGGGCTTATCAAAGCATGCCGCATCCACTGCAGCCCCACGTTAAGTCAGTGCCTCATTGTTTCTGTGTGAATGACAATGGGGGAACACCAGCTCCGGCTGCGCTGCATGCATTCCCCTCCGCGTGTTTGCTCTGCCCAGGGTGTGGCCCAGTTCAAGAGGATTACGCTGAGGAATGCAGCCGAGCCCATCTTTTAAAACAAGAGAGGAGAGGGGGGCTGGGGCCCTGGGCATAACATTCATGTTCTCTGGAGATTTCTAAAGATCCAAAAACATGCAAGTGCAATAAGCCCAGAGGGAGAATGCTACAGTTTAAAAAAGCCGTCTTTGGTAATCTTTAGTATTTATCTTTCACTGTCTGCTTTCTGTCTGGACTGGTAGGCTCTCAGGCACTTTCCTACTGAATCTTAATAACAATCTTGGATAATTGGCTTAAATATGTTGCTGTGGTTCGCTGCCTGGCTGGACCTGTCACTTACTCCTGCGTTTATTTCTTCACTCCTTTGGTTAAATCACATGTTCTCTTTCCTTCTTTCAAATATTAACAACTTTCCTTCTTTCCATGTTCCCTCGCTTCGTTATTAACCTGTTTCTGCCATCCCACGCCCCCAAGAAACACTTACACTCTTTTGAAATGAGTCCGGATTAAGGTGTTCTTACTAAGTGAGGGAAACCAGGGCACCTCACCCCCAAGGGGGACTGCAGCGAGTCTGTGTCACAAATGAGCAAACACCCCACACACCTGTAAGTAGCTTCTATCGTTTCTCCTGCTTCACAACTTGCTTTTTGAAAACTCCAACTTGATGAAACATGATAGTGCCGAGATGCGCCAGACTATCCCCCACTTCTCAGACTACTGAAGCTCGGTTAGGCGAGGAGGTCACCTGGAAAAAATGACTGGCACAAAAGAAATGTGGAAGAAAATCTTAACAGATCATGTTATCAGTCATATGACCTGCTTTGTAAAGGCTTTAAGGCTTGATGGCAAAAATACTCTCTAGTATGTATGTGTAGAATACATTTTCTGCTCTGTGGAAAATAGCTATTTAAATGACAATCTCTCCATATGCTGCTTATATTTAGTCTTATTTTCTGCATTCTTTAAAATCTGCCTACGTGTGCTATGTCATATTTTTGCAATGACAAGAAGTCGAAATCATAAATTGAGACAAACTCTCTGGACATGAACAGTCTTTTACTGCAGAGGGAAGGAAAATAACCCAGTCAGCACGGTCAGAGACAGCAACTAGAGAGACAAAACTGGAAAAGCAGAGAAATAAGCATCAACAAAAGGCTCCTGTCAGAGGCACAGCCAATGTGACATCATCATATGACTGATTGCATTTACTCCATTAACGTAGGTATTCTCACTCATTTCCTGCGGCTCCATCCTCCCCACCGCCACTTTGTCATGGTTTCCATGGTCACAGCGCAACAAGTATCAAAGAGCTTTGAGGAAATGGCTTCAACCACGACACATCGTTTGTGAGGCTGCTGCCTGTATTGATTATCCATCCGCTTCTGCAGTGAATGATGTTAAAGTTGCAAGGATGCAGTGTTCGGCCCAAATATGGATGATATTTCAATCTCTCTCAATGAAAAAGATTTAGACTGTCAGAGTCCAGTCTGCTTGATTTTACTTCTGGATGTGCAAATGATGTGCAGCAGATACTGGTGCTAATGCCATTTTGCTCTGCAAGAATGACCATATGATATTTATCACGTCCTTTGTTGGATTAACTAATGGTGCTGTGTCTTCACATGCTTAAATCATCTACCTGTTGTCACACCGTTTAAACAACTACATTCATCTAATACTACGATCTGCATTCTAACGACATATTTAAATGCCTGGCTGCCACCGAGCCTGTCTGCACATGTCTAGATTGCAGGCAATTTACTTAACTCAAAACATAAAGCAGAGTCAAACCTCAAATGTGTGGGAAAGTGACAAAACAAACATACTAACTACGTTGGAAATCTAACGTACTATTAAAATAAAAGGCTGTTACTCTGGTTGTCGAAGTCACCACTGTCAAATGCTCATGTCATGTGTCGGTGGAAATAAATGATCGCTGGTAAGCTATATCACGTCTACAAACCAAATGTCAATAAAGCTTTATTTGGACAGAGATGAAGCGGCACCCTGTCCTATTTTGAGAGATGACAAATGTAGCATAGAGAGACTATTTCTAAAGAACACAGTGTAGAGCAGGAGGACAAAAAACAATCCCCTAGCCATTACATTATAGAAATGCTGAGAGCAGCACAGTGCAGTCGGGAACACTGCAAGCTTTACGATCGAGAAAGCAGGAGCACACCTAGCAGGAACGACTCCTCGTTGTTCATCCCATGCAAAGCACACTAACAGAAAATGCAAAACCACTTTCATTTGGGTGGCTGGTGTCTTCCCAGGTCATTCCTCTGCTCCAGATGAATGGAACTTGTGTGAGTGGCCAGTGTTTGGCTGCCACAACACCCGCTCCTATCCTTGCCGCGTGTCAGCCTCTGCCTATGACTTCACTGCCTGATCAGAAATCTGAAAGGCCCGGTTGTTCTCCAGGTCTCATCTGATAAGGATAAGGATGGATGCACACCCAGGAGCAACAACTGAATTATGCTCTCAAACATAATTAATACCCAGCAAGAATACATGAAGCACTTATCTCTTCTCTATTTCTTGCCACGCGCGATGACAGAAACCCTTCTGACTAGCCGTGCTGCATTGTGTTTAAAATTAATAACACCTTTTAAAGACTGCATTGCAGAAGATGATTGCCAGTCAGAGACACCTATAATTTACTAAAAATCTACGTAAAATGTATCATCTCAATTTTATTTTATTTTTTCAATGTTGTACAGCCCAAACACCCAGTAAATGATCATGTGGCTCTGCTTGGCACAGCATACATACATGCAAATTATTTAAACATTTTTAGAACTCTGGATCAATATTGTCAGTCATGTCAAAATACATCTCAACTAAACCTTGGTGCAAAGACAAAAAAAACTAATTATTTTATTTTGACAATGGGTTGCAAATTTTGACATTTGGCGAATTTGGGGAGTTGCACAGGAAGGAGCCAGGAGTGTTTTTACTAACTCTGAAAACAACATCCAGAACAGTCAAATTGTCCACTCATTGGCATGCTTGTCAACCACTGCCTGACAAGTGCAACAACAGAGTTAAGCGTCCGACTCTACTCCTCTCCTGAGTCGTACCTTGCACGTGTTTTTGAAAAGCACCCTAGTGATCAGTGGCCAAGTCACGCCTGACAGCACACAACCCTGGCATGATAACCCTATCAGATGAGAAGACCCAGGAAGACGATACGGGCGTAATGGGGTGGAAATCGGCCTGCCGTGGAGTGAAACACATTTCCTAATGCGTAATAAAGCATTCATTGTCTTAGCTGTCACGAGGAAAGTCTTTGTGAGCGAGGGGGCGAGATGGAGTTAAACGTACAGAGAATCCTGTATTCTCGTTCTGTCACTGGGTTGTATGGTGAAAAGGGGGGGGAGGTACAGAGTGAGAGAGAAAGAGTGGCTGCAATTAGAGGCCGATCTGTCTATACAGTTACACCTTTTCAATGGCTAATTTAACATCTGGTCAGGGGACAGATCGATAAGCAGCCTTGTGTCAATGAAGAAAGTATTATGCACCATGCTTTTCAGTCAGCTAGCATTTCTAGGTTTTGTTGTCTGCCACCACACAACACAGCCCACCAGGCTAGCCTTTCGATCAAGGACCCGATGGAGGTACCCATAGATTGCATCAAGTCATCCACACCCAGCACAAGCGCTGGGGAGATGAGATGGATTCTGTTGCTCAACAGATGATGCTGACAGCTGTGAAGTTTCCATGGTGATGCTCAAGAGGCTAACAAAGGAGTGTCAGAACACCTGACAAGGAAGATGACCCTTTTCTCCACTATGGACAAGTATTCCTTGCAGAGAGGATTTCTCATAGCTAGAACAGGGGTTACAGGATAAGTAACCTCATGATCTTCTAGGATTTACAGCGGCATGGGCTTTTCCTTCATTCTGTACATTCAGGTACAGATGTTAGGTGAATTGCCAGTGGATTGCCTCAAAGCCACTATTTGTAGAGGAAATGTCAGTGAGAATAGCCTAGATGAAAGGTGGCACTTGGGGTGGCTGTGGCTCAGGAGGTACTGCGGGTCGTCCACTAATCACAGGGTTGGTGGTTAGAGTTCGGCTCCTCCTGTCCACATGTCGATGTGTCCTTGGGCAAGACACTGAACCCTAAGTCGCTCCCGATGGAGGCCAGCACCTTGCATGGCAGCTCACACCATTAGTGTGTGAATGGGTGAGGAGACCAATCTACTAAAGTGCTTTGGGAACTGTTAAGGTTGAAAAGCGCTATATAAGTGAAGTCCATTTGCCATTTACTGCACTGCTGTATATGTGAAATACAAAATAAATTAATAAATAAAAAGGCAAACTCCTCACAGTTCCAGTTTTCTGCTCTAGTTTCTTTGGCTATTTATCATTGTCACAGCTGGTTTTTTTTGTTGTTTTTTTGTTTTTTCTACACACTGCTTGGAAATAATGGGATGCTCTTAAATGTGGAGGCTTGTGTGAAGAAACCTTGTTATAATTGGGGAGACTTTCAAAGTGCCCAGTGTTACGCTAATTCACCACTATTTAACAACTATCAAAAACCAAACTATGCAATTAAGGGTATTGAACATAGCAAATATAACAGCGACATAACTTCTGATAGGAAGGGTGAACAAATAAACTACAGGCCATTATTGAAGGAACATACTTCAATATGGCCGTAAGGCCTCTAGTAGATATTTCCAAATTTTGTCAATAATAGCAATTAACCATTTAAAATTGTAATTCTGACCACATATTTAAAATGCAATGGCTATACATATCTTCTTGGATCTGTGAGAACCAAACGCTGCAAAATGAGCTCTGGCAGTTTATGTTGTTGGTTGGTTGTGTGTGACAGCTGACATGCACCCAGGAATAGAAGCCCTGGAATGACTTAAGGCGATCAGATGTTCACCCGCAAGTAAAGATGATGAACAAGGCATGGTAACATTAGAAGAATTTACCGTATAAAAAAACAAACACACACACACACACACACACCTGTGGTGACAGTGAACATGACAACAGACCTCTCTGGCCTTTAAATTCATAGGTCAGGCTGGTCTGCTAACTGCAGCACAGCATGGGGACCTGACACACATGCTAATTTGAGAAGACAACCTACACCCACTGACCATTAGGAACGACAAAGCTGTAACATTTTGCATCAGGTCCTATATTGGCACTGCAGAGAGGTAATCCAATTATCCATATTTGCTTTACATCATTTGACAGTTCCATGAGGTTGTCTAAAAAGAAATAACCAGCAGAAACCATTATGATTTCTGCAGTGTTACCTGTATGTCAGGCACTCGTGACAACAAATTAACCTCATGAGGTCTAAATAGGTATAGAAGTAGAATAAAAGCAGATAAAAGTAGACTAAAATTCATAAAATCCCAACAGAACACAGCAGTTACCTACTGTTTAAAAGTCCTCACCTTTAACGAGTCAAAGCAGGCAATCACCCTCCCATTCTCCACCTGGCAGCTTTTGGGTGGGTGGGCAAATTTGCATTCCTCATCGCTGCGCGAACAAGTCCCTCTCTGAAACTGTCGGCACACTTCCAGGGTCAGCCATTTTGTGTCCCGTATCGAGGCAATATTTAGAGCCATGTCAGCAGCACTGGCTGTGGAGCTGGGGTGGAGTGGAGCCACTTGGTTTAAGGGGGAGGCTATCCTCTGAGGAGGTGTTTCAGAGTGTTCCAGTAAAAAAAATAAAACACAAAACAACTAATACTGATGGAACATGTAGCTATAAATAATCTGCTTCAGGTCAGTGAATGAGGGGTGTCCTTGGGACAGGAAAGCGGAGGTAATGGACTGGCAAAGTCTCTGTGCCCGGAGCATGGGACTGAACTGCTGTTGTGGAGTTTGTCAGTCAAACTGCTAATTGTTCATTAATCAGTAAGTCTCAGGTGCAGACCTCTGACAAGGCAGAGGGGGCATGCTCGGAGCCAAGCTCTACTGGTTGTGCGGATGTCCCCAAAATGTCCTTTGTATGAGCGATGATATCTGTGCAAGGGTGGATGGTGGGGAGCAAAAGTGGTGCTATTTTGAGGTGCAATGGCACAGTTTAGGACAACACAATGTTTGTGGCTTTCTGTTGTTTAAAGGTCTTCAGTACCTACTCTCTCTGAGTTTTGGCACCTTGGCCAGCAGCGCAGTGGCCCCACCTCTTCACTTAGTGTTCCTTCACACTGAGCACAGGTAAGGACAAACCAAAAAATCATGGGTTGCGGCTGAGCAATGTGCTGTCACGACTGCAGAGGGAAAAGTCTGGAGCCCTTCAGAAACACCCAGGAATCTTCAGGAAGGGATGTTTTCTCACAAGGCACTTTCAGTCAGGGATCTGCAATGGAGGAGAGAATGAAAGATAAAGAGAGAGACATGAAACAAACAGTGAGGTTATTTTCAGAGTGAGAAAATGGCTTGCTAAATATGATGGGCAAGTATTTAACTAATAGGCCTCAACAGGCGTTAGAAGTGTTTGTGTAGGCATGTCAGTCTGAGTTGGTGTACATACGGCCCCAGAGGGGTGCAAGCTCTAAAGGTTACAGGGCTGATAAACCAGAGAAAAGGCAGTTGTGAGGTTATTCAGAAGCCACTTGAGTTTAAGTCCCCCAATCACTGCTGCGTGCCATTGTACAGGGTGACTACAAGCCCACTGCCTCTCCAACATATTGCATACAAAGAAATGAATGGTAAAGGCCTCCGTGCTATGAGACAGTGGACAAGAGCATCGAGTCAGAGCAGGGGTAGAAAAAAGCCCCAGGGTCCAACCCGCCCTGTAGAGCCATGCACGGCGGTATGGTGCAGCCAATAGAAAACCGCGTAGTGCAGCACTATTCCGGGCAGCCATCCAGCAGCCACAGAGGGGCCGAGACAGATGCATATGCCAGTGCCAGACACGATTATGACACTGCCCAGTGTCCAGCAATATTCACTGGTCTCCAACTGTCCAAATTAGATACCAGCTCATTGACAGCAGCCAGTCAACTTGTATTCATGGGGGGGAGATATCTGCTCTCTGCCTTGTCCCGTAAAGGCACTGGTCTCTGTGCCTGTTTGTTGTCTAGGGATAGAGGGGGGACAATTGGTAAAGCAACAATCTGAGGAAGTGACCTTTAGCTTGAGTGTACGAAATCCTTTACTAAGCTACTGCGCAGGGAGCTCTTTTCTTGGCACATCTGGAAATGCTTTTCTGCTAAGTGGGGGTGGGGAAAGGGGGCTGAGGACACCAGACTAAAGGAGGAGAAGGAGTAGTAAAAAACCTACAGCTCTGGTTAAAAGATTGCCCCTTTACTGTTCTAACCATATAAACGCATCTATGGAAAACAGACAAGACCAGCAGCAATCACCAAGAATATGAACATATCAATTCTGTTACAACATTGTCTTAAACAATCTCTAAAGGCATATGACAAGCTCCACTTGGTGTGAATGAAAGCAAGTTGAGACCTGCACTCAAACCATCTATGCTACTCTTAAGGCAAGAAGAAATCCCTTCATAAATTCCCTTCATAGACAGAAGTCCATGGAGAGTTGTCATACAGGTGTACAGTCCAGATTTTGGGTAAGGCACAGTTATTTTTGCTGTCCTGTACACCTAAACATCATCCTTCATGTTGAAAAGCCTGATACTATATCAAAGAGAGAAAATCAAAAAGACCATAAGAATGAGATCATATATCCAAAATGATAACTGGCTTTCGGAAAAAAAAAAAAAAAAAGTCTTCCAGATTGCACTTGATTTTTTTTCCGGTTCAAAAGACAGGTACATTTCCTTTAACAACTTCTAGCAGAAAGATGCTTCCACTTGAAATCACCCACCAACACTATACTGGTCCAAGCCTACGAATCCAGAGTATTGTCTAGGTGATTATATTGTCCCACTTTAGTGCTGATCGTGTGAAATGAGATGAGAAGCATCCTCGCCCGATCATACTGACGCCCAGGCTCCACTCTCCAAGGCAGGATTTAATTTCACACCATCTCCCCAGGGAGAGAGCCAATCGCAGCAGAAGAGAAAGTCAGGTAGGAATCATGTCAGATCTGACCTTTAACAATTAATCCCTTCTTATTTTTAGAAGCCAAAAGAAGTCTGTGATCCAGCTAACCTACTTTGTCAGAATGTGTGATGGGACGATGGCGCCATTTCAATGTGAAAAATGACTTGGCCTAAAACGATGAAGCATTTTAGCTTTACAGCACTGAAAGCTTTCATAAAACAGAGTAGGCCGACAGTGTGGATGAGGGTAGGATGGGGCCATCTGAAGATCTCACAGGGGACTCAACAGGCAACATTCATACAGCATTTGTCATGAAAGATATTCAAATGGTGAGAACTGAAGATCAAAAACACCCCCATGATGGTACGATACAGATCACACAGGAACATGGCTGCATGTCTGTTCCCATACTGTAAAGACTATTGTTTGTGCAATTTGCCAAGGGAATTTAACTGCCATCCAAGCAAAATCTGCATTGAGACTAGTCTTGAATTAAACTAATAAACTGGTTAGATAATTGATTAAAAAGAAAATGAATCAATTATAATTTTGACAATCCGTTCAAAGTAAAAACACAAACATTTGCTGGATAAGTGTCAAATTACCTAAGAATATCATATTATAACATATTTTCAGCATTTCTGCCATGTAAAAAAAAAAAAAAGATTAATTATGATGAATCACCAGCGAAAATATTCAACAAAGATGTGCCGCAAACTTAAGGATGTAAACATTTATAATTTACAGTGCTTTGCATGTGCTTTACAAAGCTAGCGTTAAAGAGGTGGATGTGTTTGAAATGACTCAGCCTTAATATATTAGCTGCTCCTAGCCTCTGTTTAGCAGACTCAAATGAGGCCTCTTACACTCTTGAAGCATACCAAAGCCCCTTCTGGAAAGCAAACTCTTACCTCTGTCTTATAACAACATCCCATCTTAAGAGCAGGAGAAACTCAAACACGCAGTGGAAGAAAAATGCTTTGCAGTAATGCCTGCTTTGCAGTTGCAGTTTTGGTTGAGTCTGGTTTAACATGTCCTTGGACAGTGTTCCTCTGGCTTGGCTCAGGCTAGCTAAGCTTCTGCTAGTGAATTACACCTACAGTACATGCAACCTGACTTAGTTTACGCTGCGCTTAGCCGTTGATATAAAGGGAGGGAAAGACAGATGGTCAGCAGGTAGGAAGGGACCATACACCACCCAGTGTTTTGACCTCAGAGATTAGCCCTCCTGTACACCTTCATGACTGAACCAGGTTCTGTTTCTGCAGTGTCCTTCCAGGGACAGAAATGTGATGATTAGCATTTAACAGAAATAGAGTCTAGTCTAATAATCTGTCTCTGACAACACAGAAATATATTGCGTTTCAAGACATTGTGATGAAATGGATGCCATTATTTTCATACCAGATGCCCTGTGCGGATGTTAATATGGCTGTTCACTTTGGCTACTGAATCTTTAATCCTGATAATGTCATCCTTTATTTGTTCAGCTATACAGGACCACATTTTAAATAAAACCTAAAGAGCGAATCCTGCATGATTACAGTATATCCTATTTATCTTTGTCCCCTCTGTGTCCTCAGTGGGCAGACAGGGTGAGCTGATAAAGCAGGGCAGAGATGTGAAGAAAAGCACCACAGTACTAGACTTTATGGATTACTGATGCTTACTAAGGCCAGCTGGCAGGGGCATTATCTTGGTCAGTCTGCTTAATTGAATGAGAGTCAGCGGGACTGGGGCGTCTCGAGTGAAAGTCATTGGCTTGACCTCTGAATACCACGTATGTAACCCATTAGTCTGGTATCTGTGTGCTGCAGTTTATCATAGCTGCTTGTATTTGTTCAGCAGAGACAATAAGCTACCTGGTTTCCATTGGTCGTAAGCCTTGTGACAACGTTTACTGTGGCATCAGCCAGGTGTTGCCAGTAAAATAAAGTAGATGACAGTGACAGACAAGCACATGAGCTGGGCACCTGAGTGGCTGCATTTCCACTTATTACCATTTCATTTTAAGATGGCAAACCACGGTTTTATGGTCATTTGCATGGCCAAGAGCAACAAGTGGTCAATGTTTTTCAAGGCCGTGGAGAGAGGGCCTCATTGTAGAGGGGAAATAGGAAAATGTCCACTTTCCATTGAGTAATGGAAAATGAGTGAGCCTTATAGTACAGATTTGATCAAAATGCCCTCTATCCCTATCAAACCTAACCAAGCCTTCAGTGTGACATCTCCAGCTTGTAGGTTTGCAAAATGTTCCTTTGCATCTTCCAGGAAGGAACAGAACAGGCCTATACCCTGCAGCCTAATTCGTATTTAATAGTTTGGCTGTTATGATGGTTATGAAATTGTCTTTGGCATAAGCTACGGCTCCTTGAGTTCAATATCATCAAGTACCATTAGCGATAAGGACGGGTGAGTGAGCTCAGCAGAGACTATCCCACGACTAAGCTACTGTTCGGAGGGAACGCAAGGAGCATTTCACAGAGTCAGCAGATAGGTGTGTCCCATATCATAATAGCCTTAGCTGAACCACAGTGACCCGAATGGCCCTGCTCATGATATGGGACTGGGCTTTTCTCTCCTGATCAGTGGCCCGTTTTGTAACCATTCAGATGAGAATGTTAATATGTGGGATTTATATCAGCCCTGGCACACAGTAAATGGACTGTGGATCAGTTCATGATGATTAACAGGATACCAAACGTACGTAATCTAAAGGTCTGAGGTGAGAATTGTAGCTGTTTTTGATAAGTTCCACTGACACTTTATATATCGCAGAAATAGAAAATATTAGATTGGATTAAAGCTCTTCTACATTGAAATATTAAGTGAAACACATCAAATGAATGGAAATTTTAAGCCTTCAAATTACAGCACTTGAAAAAATAAGAGCTGAACGATTTGGCAAACTCACCCTCGTGTCACAGAGCAATCAGTCTCCCTCTTTCATGCAGAAGATGTCTGAAAAACCTAGCAACTACTAAATCCTTTTAATACCATCTCGAGGTGCAATTTGCATGAGAGTCAATTCAGAGAAAGGGGATTTCTGGCTGACAGGGTCTTGCAGTAAGTACTTTCTCAACAGGAAGGGCTGAACTGATGTTCTATTTTGGAAAACACCCACTTCCCCTTGATCCACGGCCAGATGTATGACACCACCCCTGCCTTTTCCATGCAGGCGATGATGTCCACGAGTTGACCACGCCAGACACAGCGTCTAGCGCAAAGCTAAATCTAGATAGACAGCGGAAAGCTAGGGACACTTCAACCATGCCCCGTCTGACTGAAGAGGTTAATTATGATGTGGGCCTTATTAGAACTGTGAAGCTCCAGCTTATTCAGGCCATCATCTATTCGTGTCTACATACATAAAGAGCGTCGAAACATCAGACCCTGTTCTGAACAAACAATCTTTGCCTTTGCCCTTGTTATTTGGATGGTTTGCACGCCAAGCGTTACGAGGACAAACTTTGCAAGAACACAAAGAAAGCAGTGACTGGGCAGATGCCACACAACACAAGTTTTTCTCTAGCGTAAAAAACGTAGTCCATGTGGCAGAAGAGAGCTCCTGACATTTGCACTGGGGAAGGGGCAAGTCAACTGCTGTGATAAAGCCTCTCCCTCCGGAGTCGAAAGAGAGTCCATTACAGTGTTGGAAACTGCAATAAGGTCAGTTACTGCCTGGCTGCAGCTCCCATTGCTCCTGTGCATTTATCCCACACACTATATTTCTTCCCCTTTCTTCCCTCGGTTCCAGCCTCTGTCTCTCGCACAGATAAAGCACTCCCTCTCCTCCCTCCCCACCCAGACTGGCATGCAGCACACTGCAGCAAAACTCCTGAAAGAAATCTTTAAAAAAAAAAAAAAAGAGAGAGAGACGAAAAAGCCAGCCTATACGACAGTTCTTTCCCACCTCGTTTCACCGGGTCCCGTAGCTCTGCTGTGTGCCTCCGTCTGTCTGCTGTCCCGAACATAGGAGGCACCCGGTGCTTCTGTGACACTGAGCTTCAGTACAGCGCTCCCTTCAGCATCAGCGACTGGAGTTAATGACCGTGTGAACTGTTGTCATTCCTCGCGAGCTGCTGAGTGCTGCAGCCAGAGGAGGTCCATGCCTAGACAGGGATTTTCTCTCGATGTCTCTCTCTCTCTCTCTCAGCCACGAAGCAAGAGAGCGAGGCAGGCAGGCAGGCATGCAGCAGAAGAGTGTCTACTTCAACTATCTGGCTGAAACACTTCCAGCCAGCCCCCCCCCTAAAGCCAGCCCCTTCCTGCCCACCAGCCTGTGGCAAGGCCCTGCCCCTTAACAGCTCCAGCCAATGGAAGGACAGCTTGACTGAATCGCAGCTTTCTGTGCCTCTTGATTGGAACAGAGATGGGGCGCAACTACACAGTAACAACCTCTGAATGCTGATTTTAAAAGGTATTTCCCCAATTTCATGCCCTGCTCAAGAGCTGTCACATTATTTATTCTTTGTCCATCCTTCTCCTGGTGAACTTGATTATATTTAATTCAAATCAGCACCACCAGGACTGTTTTCTAATAGAAAACAAGCTCAAGGATTTACAGTCTAGACTGGTTTCTCATACAACAAAGCAATACAAGAAAGCAATAATGTCCCATAATGAAGCTCAGCCCTGTCCTTGTCTATGTCCTATCATCACATTTAACACCATCCCCCCAGGAAACAAGAGCAATGCACCTCCTCCCCCTCATGACTCTCCCTTAACTCCTCTCAGCATCCGTCCTCTAAAGTCATCTACCCCACCAGACACTTCTTTCCTCCCCTTCTCTCACACATCTCTTTCCCTGGAAAATTGCACAGTAGTGAACATTTCTGTTATTGTTATTGCATCAGAATTAGCTTGGGGCACAAAAATCCGTCTCCTCCCCCACCCGTCCTCTCCCCTCCACCCAGCCGATGACATGCTGGTTGGCATCATATGAGCCGTGAAGCTGGAGCATCACAGAACTGATGAGTCAGAGATCCAGCTTCATGACTTTTCAATACAGATTCAATAGAACAGCTGTACCGTCTGTCTCTCTCTCTCTGTCGCCCTCTGTCTCATACAAAGGCTGTGAATGACGCCGCAGCCTGGGTGTTTCGTTGACATCGACGAGGCTAAACATGCTTTACAGTTCCATGATAAACAAACCTATTTACTGTCTGATTACGATTTACAGCTACATATAATCTGATGTGCCACAGGCAATAGATTTGTCAAATGGTTTTGGGGAGAAGGGGGTTGGGGGGAATTAATCTCTCAGCATGAAAAATTGTCTACCTCAGCATATGACACTGACGTCATCGTAGGCATCAGAGCACCTGTAGTGAAATAACACAGACAAGCGCTCTGCCATTACATGAATCATGAACAGGGAGGTGCAGAATATCAGCCTTTGTCAAAAGCAAAAGTGTCACCTTACACCTTCCCTGAATGCAGTCTCACTATGCTATATCATGTACACAGATGCAGGAGATTCAAGGAGCAGGAATGCTCCTCGATGGCAACATCTGCATATTACTGCAGGATGAAACTTGACTAGTACATCCAGAACAAAAACCTCAATATGTTACGAGTCATCCAGAGCAACAGCTGTACAGGCCAGCCTGCTACACCACTGCCGATAGATGAAGCTTATCAATTTCTCATTTGGAGGTAACCGACTTCTCAATAATCACATCACTGAATAACTGTCAATAACTGCATAACAAGCCCTGCTTGTAGCCAATTTCCACCGGCAGACCTCAGATAGCCTACGTTCTAAATAGATTTGTCCGACAGGAACACAAACAAAGGCCTAGCAGACAAACAAGCTGAGCCACTTCCTTCCCATATGATATCCCCTCCCCTCTTATTATCCCTCTTATTATGCCTGTCCTGTTTGACCCCAAACAGCTTGGCTCACACACACACACACACAACCCAATTTGTTTCTTCCAAATACAAAAGGAATATTCTGAAACAGTGGCTAATTACAGCAAATGAAGATTGACGGGTTAAAACTGTGTTTGAAAATGCTGCCCAGCACAGAATAGTGCATTCTGTTATTACTACTGGATAGTTTAATGACCGAGAGAGAGAAACAGGACTCAGAAATAGGGCATCGAAGACAGATCAATGAAAAGGCAGCTGTCTTTTTCTATTATTAGCCGTAATCAAATATCAAGCGGCAGAGGGTTGTGCTTCCTCCTTCCGCTTGAAACCCATTCTGGTAAATCTGTCACACACAAGTCCACATGATGATTGAGAATAAACAAGTGCCTAATGGATGCGCAGGCAAGTGGTCAACCAGTGCGTTTTGGAGCATTCGACTGTGCATTGAGACTGTGTTCAAAAGTAAAGATAGATAAAAGCATCAAAATCAACTAGGAAGTACTGGTTTCACTATAATATAATTCCTACTGGCTCTGTCTGAATATTGTATCTTTTCTGTAGGGTAATCTGACGCCAATTTGATCCTATATAACGTTATTGACAAATCCTTCATACTGCCGATTATACAAAACTCATTTCCTAACAACCTCAATGCACTGTGGATTGCTGTCTTACTCAAGTGCAGCATTGCTGCAATAGCCTTAATGAACACAACATATTCCACACCAACGCCAAGTCAAAATTCCTATTTTACATTATATATACACCTGATAGCATACTGATTTCAACTTAATGCCTGCCTTCTCTGCGCCACGCTGCCATTGGTGCAATTCTGTTTCCATAGATGCCAATTTGCATTTTCAGAGGGACCAATTACCAAACATGACCTGGCAGCAAGCCTGGTCACAACTTGTGAACCGTACCCAGGTGTGGAGGCTCTTGTTCAGTGGATTAATCTGTGCCTCCACTTACGTCTCATTAGAACTGCTTTATTTTTGTCTTGTACAAAGCAATTGAATCCGACGATCCATTCATCAAGGTGCCACGCCGCATTTAGTTTTGCGTCCCCATTTGCATGTGAAAGTAATAGCGCACAGTAGCAGTGCACACCGGAGCACTGCTTCAAATATCTGCGACTGTCCATCACACATGGCATCAACAGCGAAATGAGTTATTATGAAACCTGTCGTTGTGGTAAGTAGCTACTTCACTGGCAACCAACAGTTTGTCCCGGAAAAGCACAACGTTGAACCGCGCAGCGGAGACACACGGTGCATGCTGATTTAACCTGCTTCTTTATGGAGCTGCTTTCACGTGTTTTCATTAGCTCCCTGGCCGGTGATCATGTGCTAGCAGAGCAATCCCAGACACCATGCACCATAAACATACCATAATGCTTATGGTGCTGCAGTGGCATCATTGGGGCCGTTCACTCGCCACCTTCTACGGTCCAAAGAGGCACACGTACCGTATGTGTCCCCCATAACGCCGTAACAAGTGTGTAAAGACAGCTGCCAGAGCCACAGGTTATGCTAGCTGCTATGCTAACTACCTGCCGCTTACCTGTCACATCCAGCTGCACTTCGGCCGCCGCCGCCGCCGCACCGCGGGAGCGCTGTGTCGGTCGGAACGGGGCCCGGGGGTTCGGAGCAGGACGGGTCCGCCGAGACGCCTCGCCGGTTCCTTTCAGCGGCGAACTTTCTTCTCCGCGTTCGACGTGTATTTCAGAGACAGGCAGCGGTGAGCCGCCACTCGCTGCGCTACTAGCTCGCTAACTACTTTTAAGGCTCGGGCAGGAAGCAACAAGCGATTTTGACAGTTCGATGAAATGTTGACTGTGTTTCGTTAGCGGTGGGGGGTACTAAGGTCTAAACAGTAACAACGCGTTTGTTACCCGCTATTTAAGGTATTTTAAGATGCAGCTGACAGGTACACGCTGTGCAGCTGCAATGTCTCGGGTACATGTCGCTCAGGTTAAACACAGAAATCGAGTTGTATTCGATAAACAACGCGGGTCCCACCCTACAGTAAAAGTGGTACAGTCCAGAAGAACCAACGGTAAAGGGAGGTTGGGGGGGGGGGCTTGTTACCTAGGAAACAACAGTGAATTTCCCTGGGGGAAAGATGTGGCCACTGATTTATGAACCAGTGTCTGTCTGTCTGTCAAAGATGAAAACATTAAAGGCATCTGACAAAACCTACTGCAATTTATTCTGCGAGACACTGTATTGATTCCTATAAATTCTAACACTTTTATTTGACTGACGTACAGTAACCCTTCTCTAAGCAATTATTTCCTAGACAAATATATTATATTACATTTATTTAATTTGTATTATTCTAACCTAGTGAGTTCAATGATTTGGCTGATGATATGATAACCATGATGATATGGATGCTGCATCACAATGTATTGCCTTATTATATGTTGTTATTATTATTTCAAACCCGTCAAAAGAAATCCAAAAGCAAAAACGACAGAAAAGACATTTAATTTGATTTTGTTTTATCATAGACTCTAATTCTGCACATCGTCACCACTTGATGCACATCCCCAGCATTTTGCAGCCTAATTGCATACAGCTGGCTGGATTTAGCAGCCTGTGACACACAGAGACCCGTTGTCAGCAAGAAGCGCAACAAGTCAACAAGGAGCAAGTCACAAATATCCCCGGAATGAGCAGAGAGGCACAAATTTAGCCCCACTGACTGCTGCCCACGCCATGTGCTGCCTATTGAGCGCATGAACAATGAAGATAGCCATCACAGACATCTCTGTCAGGGCCACGGCCTGCTTCAGTGGAATGCTACTGGCAATTAAGGCATCACAGTTTGTCAGGACACAAGCCGCTGGCAGTGTCAGGGATGAAGATGTTATTAGTCTGCAATGGATTGACTTTCACCGTAATGTTTCATAAAGAAAACAGTTGTCTGGAGCACAGAAATTGATGGGCTCGATTTAACATCTATCATGTCGAACTCCAAAGACAGAGAATTAATGTGGGGTCAGACTGGTGATGGTAACTGCTGACATATGTTACTGCGTGGTGTCAGACTCATAGCATAATTCATCACGTGACACTTGACACACATCACACTGGTGGCAAGTTTACTAAACATTAGCTCAGGCAGACCGATAGTAAAGGTCTTAGAGAGAATCAAGTTTTCCATCCGAATATAGCAAGAAAAGGAAAATTCAACCCATCCAAGGCAGCACCACAGTGTGGGAAAACAGTATTTTCAAGACGTAAGTGATTATTAAAAACTGCGCACACGGGTCAGGCTCATCCCCCCAAAGGCCTAACGTATTGATCTCAATGCAGAGGAGGCATTTGTAAAAACGCTGCTGCCGGCATACTTCGCTAAAAGTCCCTGAACGCCCACACACTTCCAAACAAGCGCACAAGCACGCAGTGGGCTCACACTCGTAAAAGCACACAAATACATACAGTACAAGCAGCAGAAAGATAGCAATTTAACAAGACAGTTGTTTGAGGTTGACACACCGAGGTAGGCGTACGGGTTGCAACATTTGACTCATTTTCCCCTTCCTGTTCTAGACAAGACCAAGAAATTTAGCCGGTGTTTCTGAGTGAAAACGGCGTACTTACTTTGGACATCATTTTTTGAAAGTTTTTTTTGGAAAACAGGTGGACAGGTCCCTCTTCTTCTGCAGAGGCAATATCCCTGGATTCAGAACAACTCCTAAAGACTGTTGATTAGCATACCGAACCAATACAACAGTCTCACATCAGTATTAAAGTTGTTACTCCTTGAGAAAGAAAATGCAATTTTATGACGAGACACCCACGTGTATTTCAAACATTCACACATGAGCAAAGGAGAACGTACCAAAGCAGATGTGTGTGTGTGTGTGTGTGTGTGCGTGTGCGCTCATTAATGGGTTTTGACTCTACATTTGTTGCAGCAGCAGTCTGTGGAGTGGACCTCGGGATCAACTGAGGGGGCGTCAGGCAGAAAAACAACCGCCGTATCTACAGAAAACCTCTGTTGCTCAAACGCAGAGTGAAGAAATCACAGTAGGAAACAGCTTGCCCCCGCACACAGAAGACGGTAAACACACTCAGACAGGCAAACACGCAGACTCACACACACTAGGGCCACAGCTCTGACTCTGAGGACCTTTTGCATACAGTACACCCGTGCACGCCCACACACAGTGGGCACAGCTCTCACGTCAAGGACAGTATTGATCTTGGAAATCTCTGTACACTAAATGAGAACACACCTGATTATGAAAGCTTTTAACCCAAATGCTTACTGCAGTGCAGCTTTAATGGAAAGAGCTTATGGCGAACACAAAGCTCAGTAGAGAGAGAGAGAGAGAGAGAGAGAGAGAGAGAGAGTGAGTGTGTGTGTGTGTGGGCACTTTCATTGTGCTTTAGTCATTTTGATTGATTGTAGTGAGACCACCTGGGCATTTTACTCCCACTATGACTTTGATGAGCATTTTACTAATCACAAGGCCTAAGTAATGATGGATTGAAGATGGTCCCGCTGTCATTAAACAAATCCCAGATTCCCAAAATGCGTGGACGCTGCACCGGGAGCTTATTCAAAACGCTGAGAGGATCCATTTTGAGGCAGACTCATTTGTCCACTGAGAACAGGCTAGTCGTGCATCACCATAAATCATTTGCTGCAGCTATTTGTTCATATTGCTTCATCCATTCCTCCAGGATCCATTTCAGCATAAAGGAAGACACCGTATAATCCATACTGAATCATATGTGAGTCAATGCAAAAGAAAGCACAACATTTGACTCAGATTTAAGAATTTTACATATGTATGTATGTTTTTTACAGTCTGTATTCTGATCCTTCACTTAAGTAAAGTAAGTAAACTCCTGCATTCAATTTTACTGAGTGAATATATCCTACTTAGTTACTTTCCACCACTGGTTTTCTGAATAGATTCAACAAACAGTGGTTCATATTTAAAACATAAACTCTGGCATGTGGATCCATAAAATATACCGATGACAGGTGCTCCATTTGTGTGAGTTAATTACCAAAACACAGTGTGTAAATTTTAGGAAAATACATACTTTACTCATGTCTCTGAAATATAATGTGCTATTTATCTAAAAGAATTAGAGTTGTCGCTACTTTTTGAAATAGACACCTCCCAAGTAAACCCACAGTAATAATGAGAGAAATGTAACATCATATCAAATGACTTCATCATTATTCAGCCCAACAGAATTAGGGTTTAATTTTCATACAACTCCTGTTTTAAGTATTTCATAATTGTAAGCTCTCGTCCCACAGCGGAGTACATCTAAAAATGAATAATGGCATTTCAGACAAGAAAACCGGCTGGCTGTAATTGTGAGAGATGAAAATCTTGGAAATGTCAGGAGAAATGGCGTATTACCATGACAACACGGCTATTGTCTGGTCAAGGTTGCAAGTCGCAGAGTTCAGCGGCAACGAAACGAGACCCTGACTGTTGTTCTCCATCAGGAACAATAGCAATAAATCGTCTATTTTCCACAAGCCATTATTCACCACTAAAATTGAATTGACTTGTTCCCTGAAATTGCACGACCGAAAATCAATGTGGCATCATCAGCTCCCCCCCACCCTCTACAGACCAAAGTGCTTCCAAATACAGTAAAGGAATTTATATTATTCATGAGCTCCAGGTTCACACAAGGCCAGCAGCTCAGCCCAGACTCCTTAATGGCTGGACCGCCCTTCATCACAGCCGAACCCGCCCTGTGATCCCGACTTGGCAGTCACTTAGCCCAAAGGATTGAGACTCCTTTGAAATATTCAATAATGCATTAAGGATCAGAGAGAAGTCAGCTAATTATGTTCACACACACACACACACACACACACTCGCTGTTCCTCTCTTACAAACACAGAGTGGAGTTGGCGGTAGTAATTAAGTATTTTGCACACCGACAAGCGGCAATGATGTTGGGATTTTTGTCAATGAAAAATGAGTGACGTGTTTGGATTTTGCCTGTGATGACATGTTTTCAACTTTCTGTCTGTGTCAAGGATGTTTCGATGTGAGAGTAAGAACAAATGTTGGTGTGAAGGTGTTTCCCTCAGTGTAAGAGTCAATAATAACACATCTCAAGGCGACCCATCAGCTTGAAATATTAATGCTTCTGCTGCAAGGCTGCAAGGCTGCAGGTTACAAGGACATTTCCAATGATCCATGGACGGGTAGGCAACCCCCTCCATTAGCAAAGAGATTCTGACCTCCTAGACTGTGTAAGAAACCACGGGCGCCCCGCCTCTCCCTATGTCTGACCCTGGTTCTGTGTGATAGGGATTATTCTTTTTAATAAAATAGTTTATGCGTTTTTAAGTAAATGTGATAAAAGATAGAAACACAGTGTTGGAATGTGACTAAATTGGAAAATGTTGCTCCTTCAGATTCCATCCGTTTTGAAGCTGCAAGTTGGAAACTTGGCATGAGGTGGTCGGCTTTCATGACAAACATAATGCAAAATAAAAATAAAAAGAGTTGGAATTTAAATAGTTGCAGTGAAATCAGGGCTGAATTAACCCACTAGGGGGCACCGGGGCAAAAATGAGCCGTGGGCCCCTGTTGACCCATTGATTCTCCCATTGTATGTACATTTTAGTAATTTCTTGATTAATCCCAAATTTATTTTGTAAAATGCACCATGTGAGCACAGTTTATACAATACACATTCTATACATTTCAGTTTATAATGGGAGCCCCCTGAGGGTCTGGAGGCCTTGAGCAACCTACGATGCCCAGTTGGTAATGCAGTATTTAAATTCCCTCAAATTAAAAAGTACGACATAACTGACATCATTACTCTAATCTTACTACATTTTCTCGCTCGGTATTCTGCACTTCATCCTGCTCAGTGCATCAAACAAGAATTCACACATTCATTCTGCTGCTAAATGAATCAGGCACGCCATATTTTCTCTGTAATTATCGAATTCTAAGTGGCCTTGCAAGTATCATCAGTCAGAGCCTCCTACAAGTGCAGCAATTATTATATTACAGTAACCATGATGATTTATTTGCTGTGTGATTTGCAGTGGAAATGCATTTATAGAGGAGAGTGGGCGAAGGATCAGCGTGTGTGTGTGTGTGTGTGCGAGTAGTGTACCAGTGGCTAAATCAATTAAATACCTTGCCAACACACCCTTGCACATACATATATGCATTGACCTCTGAGCAATAGGCTGTTCTGACTGTAACCTAGATAAGATACAGTCATATATGACCTGACTATGCAGAATGTATATAATTAATATACTGTTATTGCTATTTCCAGATATTTTATTGGGAAGTAAAGGTAGCGTTGGTTCTTTCTGACAGTAAAATCATTTCTATGAGTCAATTCAAATATAGACACATTTTAAAAATGCCCTGACTTAATTATTCTGCTAAATTGCCTGTTTTTACTCTGTTAAATGTTCTATATCAGTAGAACAAAACCTTCCATCCATTGAAGCTGTTGAACTCCAATAATGATTTGACTGCTCCATCTAGTGACCACGGCTGGTACCATAAAGTGCACCTGTAAGTCTAGTCATATTTTTGTAGATGTAAATGCAAATTATTGTCACATATTTAGGAGAGCTGTAGGATGAAGCTTATATTCACTGGTCTTAACACATGCAATAGTGGGACGGGACAAGTAAAGCATTAATCAATCAATCAATCAATCAATCAAGTGCTGTCATGGTGTATCCGGTGCCTTCTTCCCAACAGGGAGAAAAGGCTGTTCTGCTGATTGCCCAGATCATCCAGCACCTTCCTCAGAAAGAAATTGTTTCTGCCATGGCTTAAAACAATTCATACTTTTGCCTGCTTTCTGGAAACAACATGGCACCACACGCCTAAAAGAAAATCTGCTTCATGACCTTTTAAACCACTTACATGAACAAATGAACACGCCTGACAGATTTAAATGTCACTAAAAGCAATCATCAGACTCCAGACTCTGCTGTCCTTCAACAACCTAATCGACATCAGGCAATTTTATCTCAGATATGATAACCTTTACATTAAAAAGCAAACTCTGACAGACTCCTGTATCCAGGGCGTAAGGCTATGGGATGTCGTATGTTGTACAGATTGTGATGCCCTCTCAGGCCATTCTGAAATTTGTGATTTTGGGCTATACACTCTGACCACGTTTATCGCTATCACACTTTCTTTCTTTGCACACATACAGCCCTTACGGCGAGGGGTCATTAAAGGGGCCCTCCAGTGATTTCGTATTGCACTCCCATAACGTTGGGAAACTCACTAGAGGTGGATTAAACCAGGAATGGTCGAAATTGAAGCTGTAGAGTCTGAGATATCCTGACTTTTTTCTCTCACAGGGGTCAAACTCCAACAACGCTGGCTCCTTCAATTCCCATAATGCAGCTCAGTAGCATCTCTCATTAGACCGATGGCATCATCAGGTTTCTTTATCAAACCGTAGAAAGCTCCCTCTAGAGCCAGAAGATGCTATACAGATGTTTTATCAGGGTGAGAATGACTAAACTAATCTGCATCTTAGCTTTCATGGCTTTACAAAAACATGCCTGCAAAACGTCAAGGCTGCTGGGTGTTTGGGCACCTGAAAGCCTTAACAAGTAACACATGAAAGCATAGCTAAGAAAGCAAAAATATTAACCAGCATGAGCCCTCCCTAACCCAGCCACCCCATCTACTTCATCAGGTGTCCTACCCTAAACCACCACAGGAGAGCAGCATAGCACAATAATGGATACAAATGGAACTGTCAAACAGGCAACAGAGAAAATAACAGGGACAGGAAAGAGAACAGTTTCAGCTTGCTTCACGTGACATGCAGGAGATCTACTCTGCATCATGCTTGGAGGTCAAAATATGCTGGAACCATGTGTATGTGTGCTTTTCAAAAACAAAGATGTAGGCCAGACCTGGGCATTCTACGGCCACATCCGGCCCTTTGGCTGTCCCCGACCGGCCCGCGACAGGTCAATGGTAAATTGGCAATCAAACAAAAAAGTGTTCCTCGTTCACGCAACACAACTGAGCGTTGCTTTTATTTTGAAGGCGTCTGCCGTCTTTTCAAACGTACGCGCGTCCGCCCTTGTGGGCGTGGCTGCGGCCGTCACCGTGTTTTGGTGAACAGCTGTTTACAAGAGACGCGAGTCAGCTGTTCGCCCCCAAACATGTCAGCTCACGTTAAAAAAAGAAAGATTGATACAGAATGTAGAGTTTTGAACAAAACATGGACTTCTACATGTTTATTTACTCGTTAAGTCAAAGGTAAAGTTGTGTGCTGAGTTTGTGGAGGACAGATGCTGAGTTTAAAGATCACAAGTTGAATCATCATCACCAGACTAACATGACTGATGCATTGTGGGAACGGACATCTGAAGCTTTGCTAGCTACGCTGCAAAATCAACAAGGTCTTTTTACCGAGCTGCACACATCATGGGATGGAGCAGTCAGAACCAGCTTTGTGATTTCCCACAAAATCGCTAAAAACAGTAAGTTGAACCTCAGACATCCAACCTGACTTCAGTTCAACAGACCGGATTTCTGTCACTGACCAAGAAAAAAAGAACTGAAAAAAAATTGGACTATAAACTAAATAGCAATAGTACTTGTTACTTTTTTGTATAAAGTAAATTTAATATTGGTCTTTGAAATACTGAAAGAAAATGCTCATTTTCAAAGTTGTTTTTGTGAATGTTGATTAAATGGCCTTATAATGTCGGCATTTTGACTATTCCTGCTCCACATTTTCATAACATAACATAACATAACATAATTTTCTTTTCAAAACTACACAATTTACTGCTTTTTTATAAAGAAATCCAATTAATATTGAGTTCATCTCATTGCTCTGGCAACAGACAACAACAGTCTCAGTTTCTCATGTGGCCCCTTGAGAAAATTAACTTCCCACCCCAGATTTACAGCAAAGACACACGCAAGTTAAACATTGTGCATATTCGTTTGTTAGACTGAAGTTCAGGAAAAGTTGGGATACTTTGATAAAGTTGACTAAACACTCTGAGGCTGTACTTATTGTCATAATGATAATGCTAACTTTCTGCTGTTTAGCAGGTATAATGTTTACCATGTTCACCATGCTAACACTTGCTAATTAGGACTAAACATAAAGCACAGTTCAGGCTGATGGGAAAGCCATTAATATTTGGCATTGGGCCATAAACCAAAGAACTGGACCAATTGAAATTGGAGCAGATGGCAGTTCTTTATGAAAAGTCAGGGGAATTCTAAAGTTGTTACAATTCATCCTGTGGGGAACATTGAACATTTGTACCAAATTCCATGGCAATCCATCCAATACTTGTTGAGATATTTCACTTAAAACCACATATGTGAACCTCATGGGGGCGCTAGACAGAAAGTCAGAGGATCACTCAAAGCATTAGGCTTCATCCTCTGGGCCCAGATCCAGTTGTTCAAAATGGGTTGTTCAAAAGAAAAAAAGGATCCCGAAATCAAATTAGATCAAATAATTCAGTCTTGGTTCTGATCAGGATCAAAACTTCAGTATGTGTTGTTCAAAACCTTTAATTAGGATTGGGATACCTTTGATCCAAAAAGGCTGGATTATCCTGACCCCAGCAGAAGGGTGGATTCAGGAGCCCAATGTAATAAAACTTTGAATCTGGTCAAATAATACAATACTTGTATAATGTAGTATACATTTATGTAATTTTGCAATTTAAATGTTTAACCATTACAGTGATAAAGTAGATAAAGTATTCATTAGTCACCTGTTACGCCTTTCAGTACAGTTAAAACAAAACATTTTGTATCCATATAATACCCCAAACAGCTGTCAGTATCAAATAAAAATAATATTTTTAAATTTAACTAATTTATCACTGGCTATTAATTACGATAACACAATCAACAGAGATGGCACAGTCACAAGTAGCGTGTAACAATTGCATCCCTTATTCCAGTCAGTCCCTCACTGGAGGTTGTTCTGGGTCTTCAGCAGGCTCAGGTGCATCATGAGCGTCATCACACAGAGGGACATTGCACCTCAATAGTAGGAAGTTTTAATTCCACTGAGGGTGGAGAAGTGACTAACGAAAAGAAAAAAGAGATTTGGGTTGAAATCACCCAGAATGTGAATGCCGTGGGGTCTGGCCAGCGGAGGACCACAGAGCAAGGCCAGGGCAACAAGGGACAATGTTTTGTTTATGTGTTGTGGGTCAGATGAGGGTTCTGACTGTTTGAAAGAAATTCAAAATGGATGTTTGTGTTGCATTATTGTGCCATTTATTTGTCTCTTCAAATAAAGAACATGTAGTGACCCTACGCTGGCTGTTCTACCTGTTGTTCTTTACAGAGCTAGTAGCCTACATTGTGATGTGTGGACCCATTTAGAGCACTGCTAATCCGGGATTGATCATCTTGAATAGTCTGTATCTGATTCAGAGTTATCCAATCCAGTGTTGCTTTGAAAAACCAGCACAAAAGTATATGATGATCCAGGATAACAAAACACGGGATATCCAAATCCGGATCATTCTGACCCAGATGAACCTTTTTGAACAACTGGGCCCTGGGGACCACGAATGTGTGAACAAAATGTCATGGCAGTCCATGGCAGGCTGCTAGCACTGCTAAAGTGAAGATAAAATCCAGTTAGTTTATTTGAATTCTGGTTGCCACATATCTGGACATTATTTACAGTGTTACAGCACAATGACTTCATTAATTCAATGCCTGTAAACACACGTAAAGGCACACACACACACACACACACGCAGATAACATAGCGGGATAGTACGAAGACCTGCAGTCCATTCTGTGCTCCAGTTTGAGCTTCTGATCTGAGCAGAGCAGACAGGCGAGAGCAGCGTGCCCTAGAGTCATGTAAAATGCAAAGGAATATACTACTCTATTAAAACCTCCTGATGGCAGAGAGGCTACACACACACACACACACTTATGTTTATACACACATGAGGGGAATGCACTTATTGTTCAATCTGCAGCATCCAGACACCAGCACTCAGTAATTCTTGCTTATGAATGGGATACACTCACATTAACTGCTTCTACTGTAGGTTCGAACGTAGAAGTATTACAGCTCTGTGCTTTGTAACGCGGACTGTTAATCAGGTCTGCGGGAACTCCATGATTATTTGAATCTTTTCAATTACCATAAAGGGAAATCTCTTTCTTTGCCCGACAGAATCGACCCAGATTGTAAGCTGCTGGATTGTTAACCATCTTCATGGCACCTCCCTGTCCCAACTTGTCATCTAGTATCTCTTCCACAACACGTCTGAGTGCACTCCTAAGTGTACTTAACTCTAGCAAGTCCACATGTTCTCGTTTCATTATTAAACCCTCCCAACAGGCTATCAACTTTTCATTCTGCCTGCCGCCAGAAGTTTCAAATATTCTCCAGCACTCATCTAAGCCCCCTAACCCCAAACGCCGCTTTAAAACACTTACGTTTGAAACCGCCCCTCAAACGCAGGACAAAATATTTACTTCAAGACAGGAATATTATACTGTCTGACAACGAGCACTCTTTATGCCTCTTAAGTAGCAAAAGTGCTGGGAGTAGTGCAGCGATGAAAAGAGTTCTCAGATGACATGTTCCTTTAGAAGAGCCGGGAGACGCTTTTATGAGACACGCACATTATTATTGATAGACAATCTCGGTGCTTCAGGGTAAAAGTAGTTAATGTCGACTTAGCTCTCATGGTCATCTCTATTCTGTCCGCTTAATTGCCGTGCAGCGTAGTGATGAACATTGCATTTCAGTTGCCTTGGTGAGCCAGGGGTTAACCAGGGTTACCTCAGTGCTTTCTAGTGTTTCACGGTTCAATGGAGGCTGAATGAACGCAGCAAATGTACACTTTTATCCAGTTGCATGCCTCATATAAGCTTGCCTGTGCATAAATAACATCACAAAATATTCTTTCAGACACACAGCACAAACACAAAACATCTTGAGGTTAATCCCAGGTAATGATGTAAAAGACAAATGGTGAATTTCTGAGCTCTCCCGAGGCCTCTGTGTGACTATTTTTGGAGTCTGCGCTCGTCTCGGCTCATCTCTTCTCTCACCGCTTACAGTTTGCGCTCTCTCTCATGCTTCCCTAAAACGCTTCCTCACCCCGAGCCACTTGTTCAGTCTAATGTTTGTTCTTGTCGGGGACAATATGTTCTCTCTCTGCATCAGTCTACTCAGTTATTCTTCATCTGGCCCCTGGGCTGTTCTTAGTCAGCCAGTGTCCCCAGACACCTCTCCACTGACCAATGGAGGGCTTTAACTATTTATGGCTGTTAGGTGTAGGCTTCATACAAGCACACTGGGTAATGTGGGTGTATAGGGCACTTCAGGGGAAACCAAGTGTTGAGGCAATTTGTAAAGGCTGATCAGAGCAAGGCCTGCTTTGTGACATCGCAAAGGGATTATGAGGAAGTGAGGAAGCTGTTTTTGTTCATGACAAGAACAGATTAAGGTGCTACAATGCCTACTCGAGCTGAGATTTTCTTTGCGACACCAGAAAAAGAAAATCGAAAGCATCCTAAAGGTATCTTGCTGAAAGAACCTTTACAGAATCCCAGTTGAGGCATCACAAATGCTTGCTTGGAAGCTTCCGGACCAAGAGGAATTTTCCTTTTTCATTTCCATCCACCTGGGATGCGATTTCACACCATTAGCACCCCCCGTACACACACACACACACACACACACACACACACACACACAGACACACACACACACACACACACACACAGACACACACACAGACACACACACACCCTACCACCTCACACCACCCCTGGACCATAAATATTTCAACCTCTCAATCTATATTCATTATAAAACACATGCCCAATGCAGTATGTGGTTGTGAGGACACGGGGCTTTTATTTATTCATCTTATTTATTTATATTTCTTTCCTTAGGGCGAGACTTTGGTTTCTATCCATCTGTACTGATTGCTGGCTATTACAGAGCACTTAGAGCCTCCCCTGAACTGGCCAGAGGGGAGCGTGATCCTCGAGAGATCCACTCACTTCAGGGCTAAGAGGTGTGTTTGTTGTGTGTTTTTTGCGGGGAAGAGTTATCACGAGAGTGGTAGCAAACACAAGACATCTGGCACGAAAACTCTAACATCGCGTAAATAGGAATTCAGTTGCCTGTGTTCTCATCACAGGACTAGTCCTGCCATTTTCAATCAATTGTTAAATGTACACTCTCGCTGCTTCTAAATATATTCTCCCTGTTCCTCTTATGTGGCTGTGTGAGCGTAAGAGTTCCCTGGTGAAGTTATCTACCCTCTTCTTCACCTCGTCACATGCCGGCCTCCGCTTCAAAGCTTCATAGTCTTTTAACCACACAGCGTATTGTATCCTATCTATACACACACACATGCATGTAGGTGTTACAACAAAGTCTTGTTTGGGCGACAACAGTGCTCACTTTCAAGGCTAATGCAGACATGCAGACTTAACCGCCTGGATTTTGCTGGGTTGTGAATAGACTTTCAGATTCTACCCAATGTACCTGTTTTCAGGATTTCAGGACCTAATTCTATCACATGATATATCCAAGCGAGGAAAATGGTAGAAGTACTTCACATATTGAACCAGGTACCTTTTATTGGATTCCCCAGCATTTTTACTAGTGATGTGATAACCGGTTCATTTTAGTGACTTAGTTGTTTAACTCCCGTTCAGAAAAATACTACTCTGTGTTTGAGTCATTTGTTCATTTCTAATGGGGGAAGGGGTTCAAATGAACGAATGACTTGAAGACCCAGACTCTGCATCACTAATTTTTACAAGGCCGGGGACCCTGTGTTGAGGCCTGTGCTGTACCGCCAACTCAGTGCCTCATTGAAATTCCTGAGGCTCCTGCTGCACACGACTTACATCAATTTTAACACAGCCCACTCACGCTGTTATTAAATGATTGGGCAGCGCCTCATTTTAGCGAAATGTTGTAAGACGCACTCTAAGCTGCTAAACTACCTGCTAACTACAACGTGAATATTATTTTCAGCCTTCAAGCCATGTCTAAAGGCAGAAGTAATTATCGATACGTATCGCCCCCCCTTAATGTTTTAGCATGTTAACTTTTGTTTCTGAGTGTTGCAGCTTGACTGACAGGTGCAAACGAAATGTTGCATCATCGGTGGTTACTTCTTTTGCACTTAAGCAGGGTCAGTGATCAGTGAACACAGATTCCTCTACTACTTGTCTGTCCACATTTAGCCGCCAGCCATTTTTGTTGACATTGGTTGTTTCTTTAATTCATCTCTGAACCCTCCGCACCAGCTAGCCGCCTGGTCAGCAACACCGCTAGCCAGAACATCAGCGACTGATCTGGGCTTCACGGCTGAGAGCCCACTGTATCACAACAATGCTGCTGGCCAAATGTGTTGGCTCATTCTGTCCATCTAACTGAGAGCACAGTAGCGCTCAGGCCACAGCTGTGCAGTCACTTATTCTTCCTTCTCATTAAAAAAAAAAAAGTGCCTCGCTTAATCACTTTAACATCTCATTCACTGCATTTCCAGTTGCTGTTCAACTGTTGCGATACTTACATTGCAAAAAATGCTGTGTCAACACTATATATCACATTCGCATGCACAGGGGAGTCCGTGTTGGAGCTGAAGCAGCATGTCAGTTCAAGAATACTTTGGCAACAATGGTGAATACCAGCTGTTATACCTAAGGCTCTCGAGTCAACACCTCATATACCATCACGTCTTGTGAAGACAAAGGCACTTAGAGAAGTCTTAGAGTGGATTCTTACATCTTACATGTTTTCCAATCCAGACCTCACTTGTCCTTCAGTTTTTTGTCCAAGCTCTTACCCACTGAGATCATCATGATGGACAAGCCCATGTTAAACTACGCAAGCCTTATTTGGATCACGTATTGGAACCAAAACCTGCAGGACCCTGGGTGTTTGGGGACTGGGTTTCACTGCAGCTATTTAGTCAGCAACATCCAGTGAAGCTGTAAATGTCAGCAGGCCGGTGTCTTGTCTCCTGGGTGTTACTGTGCGTCATGACACTATAGAGGCATACAGGTCAGCTCCGCTACTCACACAGTGCACGTTCTAAACTGCTTAGATCTGGACAACCACATGGTGTGGTACAAGACCATCAAGGTGTGCGTGGGAAGGTTGGGTGAGCTTTTGTAGCTGAAGGTGTATGTGGCAGTCCTTGTGTGCCTATGTGTGTGCACCACGTAAGTGTGCTCAGTGTCACAGAAACAAACTGTCCAATAGTCTGTGTATAAAGGATAGGAAACAGAAGAGATCTGCAAGACTGGTATAGTTGGCGAAGCTTTATTAATGCTGGAAACATGAATTGAATTGAGGTGAACCTTTCATTTCAACACCAGTAGTGATAAGAAGGTGAATTAACAAAATATTTGGCTTGAGCATACAGTAAGCTACAGTTTAAGTGTCTCTGGGCCAACAACCCGGAAACTCAGAGTGGCACCAGAACCTGTAATTCAACCCCGGTGATGCAGGTGAACAGAGCCTTGGTGGTCATTTTAACACGGGTAAGATTAGCATTAAAGCATTTAAATGAATGCAAGCAAACTGTTAATTGTGCAGGTTTGTGGAGAAGACAGAGAAAGGATGCAGCGGGGTGGGGGTGGGGGTTGAAAAAGTTAGGACACTCTGTATCTGTTGTTAATGGACCCATATTGACTGTCAGCATGAAACCACATTGAGTATTCCATGTCTGCAAATAGTGGAGCTCATTCTCTGGTGTTATGGATAAGTGTTGACCCCCCCTTTCCTTGCTCAAACGCCTCCCCCCCCAGACTTAGAGCATCCCTCCCCTGCCTCCTGTCCTTCTCCTGCTTCCTTCTCCTGTTTCCTCTGCCTTTATCCCTCCATCTTACCTATTGATTGGCCAATAATGTGTTTTCAGTGGTAGATTAATGGCACATTATCCTGACATGGTTGTCTGAAGGGACAGGACGTGAGGGAGGGCGTGAGGGACGATGCTCTTTAATTGATACACGGCTTGTGTGTGTGTGTGTGTGTGTGTGTCTGAGAAACAGATGCAATGAAAAATGTATTATAAATAATTAATTATATTTAGATTATTTTACATAGATTTGAATTGTTGGGTTTTGCCTAAAGCAAAATTAAAATATTATTATTATTTATTGTAAGTCGTAATTTCTTCACATTATTGAAACTGTAGATGGAAAGCTTGCATATCCAAATAGGATGGTTAAAAGTTTTGTTTGTAGATTTGTTTTCAGCCCATGACCTTCGCACTGGAGTTGAAATGAATTAACACCAAAGCAAAAGTGACAACGGTGATATGGCAATATGTATTATTTATGTTATGCTAATATGCAGACTGTCGTAGTCTTACAGGGTTGCTAGCAAGGCTGTAATCTTAATTTTGATTAATAATATTTCTCTTAAGACAAAACACAGAAAAATATTCAAAATTGACTTTTAAATGTTTTCAATCTTCTGATGACATGTTAAAACACAACATGAGAAGAGTTGCACAGTCTCACACACATGCTCGGGTCTTTTTCATATTTTATGGTCTAAATCTATAAATCCATACATTTATATGTAGTTATTGTTACTCTCTTGCTCAGCTTAGTTTGCAATGAATTCCTGGCCGCCGTCCAATCTGGCCTTATCCTCTCTGCCCTCCCTGCACTCTCTTGCCTCTCATCTCTGTTTCACTTGCTTTTATCTGATTTCATCCCCTTTGCCATCTTTCAATTTAAGCCAGCAATTTGCATCATGGGGGGGTTGGCTAAATTAGTAGATCGATAGACCATAAAACAGTCTTTAAGTGTGACACATACACAGACCTCCTGGCTCAGGTTCCCCCTCTAACTAATAGCCTTGTTGTTTACTTTACAATGTGCTGTGTCATGTCGTTTTGGTCTCAGGTTGCCCACCGGTGCATCGGGACACCCGGAGGGAATCCATCCTTGGACAGGGCTGACACTGGAGAGCACACACCCACAAATACTCCCAACACATTTGGTTTTTGAATGTGTCTTGTTTTATCAGAATGTCCAACATTGTCGAGGCATTTCTTTTTTAAACTGACAGCTGTGATTTATATGCACTTTTCCTCAACAAATTGCAAATGTTTTTTCACAGACAGCTCCGTCTGTCATCATTAGCCTATAGAGCCTAAAACGGAGCATCTATCTGAAATCCTCCCTGTGAAGTCTTTTGGTGACCGTCTTCTCTGTGCTTTCACGGTCGCTGCCGTCGCCTTGGCCTTGACCTTTGTCAGATGACTGGGAGAGGTCGACAGAGGCTGAAGTAACAAGTGAGTTGAGAGAGGGGGGCCCCCCCGTCTAGGAATGCAGAAAGGAGCTGCCAGAAGGTTTTACACAGGCGTTATGTGCACACACACACAGTCGCTCACCAACCGAACCACCTGAACAGGACTTCCTTGCTCCTGACAAGCCAGACCTCGGCTATAGAGAGGCGCGGACCCATGCAGAAATACAAACGTGATTGTAGTTTTTCCAACACAAACACACACTCATCAACTCTCCTCTGTCTCTCTCTCTCTCTCTCTCTGTCACACACTCTCCTCCTCACTCCTGTATAATCGCACGCTTTTCGGGCTTCACTGCACAGACTGCTGTGATGAGCTATGACAGGGCAAGACGCGGGAGGCGAGCACAGTAAGCACGAGAGAGGAGGATGGAGTGACAAAATGAAAAGCGCACTGTGGTAGAAACAATTAGCACTTCTTATAACATGCACAGAGATGAACTAGTGCGTTTATGTCTGACATGTACTCAGTGAGGCCATTCATAATATTAAATCAAACATAAATATACCTTATTCTCTGCAATCCAAAGATGCAGCCTGAGTGCATCTAAGACAGTATGATTTATGCTATCGTCAATTTATGCCTCCATTGAATACAACTAGAACGTTAATAATGTACTATTTGGCCACACCTCACATCTTGTCTGCCGTCATGTCTGAGCGGGTAGCCGCCAGGGATTGTGGGTACTGAGCAGTAGTGTGACTCCCTCTAGCAGCTCTGAAACACGAGACAGCCGGGCGAACATTACAGGCCTCTCTTCTTCAGCGAATGGACACAAGGACACACACACACACAGTCGGTGTCTGTGAATCACACACGTAATGATGCATGAAAATGCCTTAGAGATTCCTTTATTATTTGGTGCCATGGATGGATAATGAACAAATACTGTCCTGAAATAAGTACCTACGCCTTTAAAGTTTTCATTTTCTGTTCAGTATGATTCAGATCTACATTAACAGAAAAGTGAAGTGTTGTGGCAAAGTGCACTGGGGGTCAAAGGGCAGCACTGATAAGGTCATCTGTCTTTCAACACAGTCAATGCAGGAAGTGGATTCTCATAAGTGCACAAAACAGCATTATTCTTATTTTCATCCTTTGACAATTCATGTAGGATAATTTTAGATTAGATTTTGGTTCAAACCACTAACAAATCCTGCTGTCCAAGTCAAGGATATTAATGTTTGGGGCACGAGGGGGGCAAGGACAAAAGCAATTCCCTGCAGGTACGATACAATATGAAATTATTATGTTTGGTCTCTGTAAAGTCGTGAGGTTCTTCACAACTTTACACTGTGAAGCTTTTCAGACTAATAATAATTTGAGATATTTTTAAGTGCCAGAATTATGAGTCTCTTTAAATAATCAGAAGAACCGTATTTTTCCAAAAATGTTTTTGCTTTTCGAAGATAAGCTAAATTAGACTAACTCATATCATGTTCGATATTTGATATGCCATAATGCGTAGTTTACATCCTGAATATGCAGGTTATATTATCAGTTACATAAATATATCTAGATTTTTGAGTATTGTTACAGTTGAAATTGACTGGATCCTGCTGGTTATATCAAGCTGCCATACGTGACTCCTTGACCATATTGTAAAGAATACACATTCCACAAAGCAGGTGATGTGACAACTAAGGCATGTTATCAAAGAAACAGGAAATCCAGAAAGCCAGTAACCCTGTTTCTTTTAGGGATTAGTATGGTGTATGAATTCACTGTGGAGTCTGGGGTGTATTTCCAAAGCGCAAACCCACATCTGTAGTAATACGCCTGACTTGAAGCCAGTCCATAAGGAATGAGCCTTGGCCTTGGCATCGCAGGAGTGGGAGTACAGCTTTCCATTGTGTACATGTGAAATTGTGCTGAGGCTGCTGGCATATTTGTCTGTGGTTGTGGTGCGACAGCAGAGTGGGCTCCGTTCAGGAAGAGCGCTCGAGGATCTAGACTTGTCTCGCACACAAACTTAGTTATGGACGAGCCTCACCTCCTGCCTGCCTGCATCTGTCCTGCATGGATCATTATTTTTCCTAAATGTTTGTCTCTCAACAAGGAGCAAAATTAATCTCTTGTTGCTCTCAATGTTGTGTAGTCTGAATAAATTTGCCGGGTATATATCCAGAAGCTTTCACAACGAAACTTCGAATGGGACGAGTCTCATGTTCTGCCCATTACTTCCTCCTGCATGCAAGAAACGTGTAGGTCAAAATGTATATTATTGTATAATGGAATGTTTTTAGTTTCTCAAGGAGGAACAAAAATTCTCTCATACCATATTGCGAGTCTGGTATACCATAATGTGCTTATATCCCGAATATGCCGGTTATATGACCAGTTGCAGAGAAATATTTTGATTTTAATATTGACATATTCTGTAAATTCTTTTTCCCAAACCTACTGACATCATTACAGTTTAAATTGTTTTGTTCCTTCTGCTTATAATACAGAGCTGTTAGTAATGGGTGTTATAAAGATTGCTGAATTTATGCATACTTTATACTATTAATACGAACTGCTTTGATTCCAACTTAAAATACAGTATAGAAGAAAGCAGGAGTGTGTGCCTGCAAGCAGCAGGATTTAACATCAACAAGGCTTTAGTGACACCAAATGTCGATTTCAGATTTTACAGCTTTTGATATGCTAGTTGTTCAATAAGTCTTCTCATATTATTTTACCTATAACAAAAACTTTCGACTGAAGCTAATTAATAAACTCATTATATGGAAGTGTGTGTAATAATAAACCTCCCTGAAACACACAAAGTGGAATTCAAAATACTGAATCAACTGTGTAAAAATATTTCTTGAATGACGACGTTTTAATTACAGTTTGAGTAAATTGTGTAATGAGCCTTTAGGCAGACGTGGAATAAAGTCAGGATAGTAGGATACTCAGAAAAAAAATAGACATGCGTGAAACATAGAATAAAATGTTAATTACATTCATTTAAATACATAGATAATTTGAGTAATTCAAAACTCATTATGATACAGGAAATGCATGCAAATAGCTAGGCTATGGTAATTTCTTTGGTGGCCTAGGCTGCTGGAAATGCTGTTGTCGATGATAATAAGAATAATAATAATGTCATGTAAACAATATAATGTTGAGATAACTGTTGCAGGCCTCCCTCCGGCTGTCTTTAGCTCAGCCTGCCAGTTCCTAAAGAAAAAACGCTGTAGCTCTATGAGGTTTAGTGTCAGGCCTATACAAAACCCATATCTTTGACTTGTAAATAAATAATACTAATAATCAGCTTATTCTTTGAGTGATATGTAACTACTCCTTGTACTTGCAGTCTTCAGGAACAGTAAGGCCGCAGGTCCGGCCCACCATCTAAACGCCTTAAATGCTTGAAACTTGGCAACAGACCGACCCCCCCCCCCCCCAAGAACTGATGTCTCTTTCACCTGGGGAATTAATGAAAGCATCATACGTCCCCGTCATACAGGCTGAAGTACTTGTTGGAGAAGCAGAGGTAAGGCGTGCTGCTCCCCGGGTACACGACGGGCAGAGGCAGCAGGCATCTGCCCAGCAGGCTGCTCTCTTTGTACAAGGCCGGCAGCTGCCCCACCACCACGGGCTTCCCAGTCTCCGGGAAATCGGCAACAGGTCCGTCGATTTCCGTCGAGATTTGCCGTTTCAATTTATTCCTCCGGTTCTGAAACCATATCTTGACCTGGGTCTCCGTCAGCTGCAGGGAGCCGGCGAGGCAGGCCCGCTCCGCGCTGCTCAGGTAGCGCTTCATGTCGAAGGTAGACTCCAACTGGAAAATCTGTCTCTTGGAGAAAATCGTGCGCGTTTTCTTTTTCGTTATCGCCTTGCTCTTCTTGGCGGCGCCGCCGCCCCGGTGGGCGTCCGCGGTGGCGGAGCCGCTGTCGTCGCAGCTGCTGTCCCCGCTGTCGAAGCGCACCTCTGTCGCCTTCGTCGCGCCTCCGCGGCTGATGACGACCGAGTCCGCGGCCCCGGTGCAGCCTGCGGTCAACTCTGCGAACAAAGGGGACACTTGGGTTAATAACCCGCGGTGATTCGGCCTCACCCGACCTGGATCTGCGCGATCTGCCGGCGGAGAGTCGTGCGTAATGGCGAACACGGATGGCAGGAGGTCCCTGTGCCACACACGCACCAAAACCATCTTACCACTTTCGTTCAGCTTGCAGCCCGGGTCCCGCCTCTGCTGGGCTACGTGATCTTCGTGGTGGCCCCGGAGACCGTCTCTACACATCGCCGTGGCCGAGTCCTCCTGCAGCCCGGCGGGGTGACAGCTGCTCCTCCCGCTCGTCTTCAGATTCAGGATGTTGTCAATAGTGAAGTTGAGAGAGGCGGCGGGTCGACATGGTGCGTCCACTTTGTTCATATTCTCCAACGCTTTAGTCCTTTTTTTTTTTTTTTTTTGTTTTCTTCCGCGACTCCGTTAAGTCTGAACCGGGACGTTAATCTTACCAGGACCGTCTCGACGCTGCACGCAGCATAGCAGCAGCCACTGAGCGGACACTGCTGGCTGCAGATGCTCTGCCTGCACCGACGCTGCACACACCGGATGGAGGGCGCGCTGTGCTCGCTGATTGGCTCAGAGGTGAGCCAATGACAGCGAGGGGATGGGAGGAGAAGGGCGGGCAGGAGACACCCCCCCCCCCTTCTCCACTCTGACTCCCCCTTCATCCTCACACATCTGCAGCGAGGAGACCCGGGGTCCGGAGCCCTGCAGCGGTCCCCCCACGGGGGGAAAGGAACGTTTAAGTTGACTGTTATTTCACACCATGCTGGGTCTGTGAGACCGTTTTTGATCACAGCTTTATTTCTGCCAGATAGCTGCTTAATTCGAGTCAGTTTGTTTTGGGGGTCCCAAACCTGGTAATAAAATAACAAACCCTTTGTTATCTGTTTTGCAACCGGAAAGTAAATCGGATTGTTATTTGCATCGTGTGTGCAGCTGTGTAGTGTTGTCACATTCTCATTTAGAGCGTTTAAAGTAGCTGCATAGGCGCCGCGTAAAAATATACCAAAGAATTGTCCCGTTTACATATTTATACCTCGTTGCATTCGCAAAACGATCATTTTTTTTGTGGGATTATTTGCTGTGTTTAGCTGCATATTTTTCTCATTAGTGAAATGTACAAAATGATGAATCAACCCTCGTGATTTTGTTAATAAAGGTTTATCCCTTATTACCACTTCTCTGCCTTTTCTGTGCTTTCATGTCCCTTTTATCAAATCCACTAAAGGCTGGAAGCTCAGAGTTTTGCGTGAATAAAGTGCATTCTCATATATTCTTTACTTCCTCCGAGGTCCTGGTGCAAAGCACACGCCTCGCTGACTGCCGGAGAGCTGGTGCAAAAAGGTCTTAAAATAGGACTAAAATGGGATGACTTGCCCTGTCTAGTTGCATTTTGCATCCTGATTATGTTTGTAATGACAGTTTGACCTTCATCGATGGGCCAATCACATTTATATTCTTACTTTATGAGCTGTATCGCGGCTCAGCAGGCCGAGGAGAGCAGAAGTGCACCAAAACACATTCTCCTTCTTCTTCCTCAGGTTCGACCCCCTCGACTCCCTCAAAAGCTGAGAAGCTCTCGTACCAACTGTCCTTCCCGAAGAGCTCCCCGCTCTCTCGTCGCTGACAGTGAGCATGTATGAAGGACAGGACAGCAGACAGGTCAGTGCATGTTTTTTATATATATATGGGGTTTTTTTTTTTTTTATTCATCTGCTGCGTGAAAAAGTGGCAACGTTGGAAAAGACGCGCGGCTTCAAATATAAACGTTTGCAAAAATATGTGTGTATTGAAAACATACAGAAAGTGCGCGGACAGCGTGCAGAGAGAGGCCTGTGCTGCTGCCGCAGCTGCCGCGGCTGCTCTGCACGATGCGTGTCGGCGGCGACCAGTCCGACAGCTCAGCCTCCAACAGAGTCTCACACCAAGCCGCTCATCTGCGACCGCAGCGCGCCGATGGAGTGAGCGAGCGCGGACAGCGGGCAGTGGGTGGAGCCGGAGAAGCACGCGACGGGCGGAGACGCCGCGTGTGCGCTCAGGCTGAAGCCCTCGTGGTACAGGACGGGCACCCTGACGACCCGCCGGCTCGCGTGCGGGATGTGTGCGGCCTCGAGGTCCGCCGCCAGCTGCCGCTTCCATTTGTTCCTCCGGTTCTGGAACCAGATTTTCACCTGAGTCTCCGTGAGGCGCAGGGACGCCGCCAGCCCGGCTCTGTCCGAGCTGCTCAGGTACCGCTTCGCGTCGAAGGTGGCCTCCAGCTGAAACACCTGGCTGCGGCTGAACACGGTCCGGGTCTTCTTCTTCTTCTTCTTCTTCTTCCGGGCGGGGCTCGGGTCCGAGGACGCGTCTGTCAGGTTGGTGTCGCCCGGTTTCCGGTCCGGGTCGTCGCTGCCCTCCGTCAGCGGCTCAGACACGGCGGGGGAGCAGCAGAGCCCGTCCGAACTCCCGTTATCTGTTGGACCTGAAGGGGCAGAAGGCAACAACACGGCGGACCTTTAAAATATTTGCCAAATAGTGGAAATACTCAGCGCTGCTGTCTGACATGCGCTCGGCCTCCACGGAAAAAAAACTCTCCCCATTTATTTCAACGTGTTGAAGCACGGCGGAGTAAATCAGTCCGCCGGAGTAAAGACACAGAAAGTAGTGCACCAGAGGAAACTGACGGAAACGAGTTCTCACTTAGTTAAAGGCGTGTTTTGTTGTTTTTTAAATGAACTTGGATTGAAGTTGAAATTGAAATGAGTTAACGTCGTGCTGCGCGTGGGCAAAGCTGAGGCGTTCTCACTGGACAAGACATGATCCACCTGAGGACGTTGTTGTCAGGCCTGATTAATAAATATATATATATATATATATATATCTACCAAAGAAAATCCAAAACGGTCTTAATCTGAAAATGAATGCCGATCATTTCTTATTGCCCAGCAGCTTCCATCCCATGTGAACAGAGGGGTGCTGGTGACGCTGGAGTTCTACAATCAAAACATCCGACTGTATCACAGCGACTGTACTCACGGGAGGGGCACCTTGTGTTGATGTGTGTGGCGCAACTGTCGCCGAGTGCGCGTAAAAAGCGTCACGCTGCCGCTGCTGCGCGACGCTTCAGATTGTGGACCCGGATCTCCGGACGACCAGTAACCGCGACATGTCAGCTGGACTGACACGGTAAGAGGACGAGGACGGTGATCGGGCGTGGAACACGAGTCTTCCATGTTTTACAGATCGCGCTGCGCGAAGGACTGACTGAAGACTTTGTCGGTTTTACTTAATGCAACGTGCGGTGTTCCGGGTCGGGCCTTCCACGGGCTGCTAACTCCATCTGCTCCACCTTAATAAATAAACCCATAAATAAACGACACGACGGTGGTTGTAGATAACAGCTGGAAGCAGGCAATAAGGTGCTACTGCTGTGAGACATGTCGCAGTGCATCTGTGCATCAGTTACTTTACGCCAATAGTCCGTCAATTCAAATGATAAGGTGAAGTGTTATCGGCTGTTTCTTGCTGCCTGCGAACAGTCGCAACAACACAAACTGCCTTTGCCTCGTTGTGAATCTGACCTGGCGGGTAAATAACCGTGTCGCTTTGAGGACGCACGGGCGCTGCTGTGTACTCACTCTGCGGTGTTTCCGGAGCTGTGAACTTCGAGGCCGCCCCCCCGCTGCGCCGCCGCTCCGGGCGCCGAGCTGCGCAGCCGGAGTCACCGGGCGCTGGAGCGCTTGTGTCGGCGTGATGTGAGCCGCGGACTCGGCCGGCGGAGACCGTCTCCGCAGCAGCGTCCACGCGGCTCCCGGCCGGCGGAGCCTCCTGCGCGGGCCGCCGCTCGCCCAGAAGGTTCTCGATCAAAAACGACGACGCCCTCGACGGCGTGGGAGCCTGGCTGCCCGTCAGCTTGTCCTGCATGGTGTCCCGGCGTCGCGGCGCGTCTGCTGCGCAAAGAAAGCGAGCGGCTCCTGTCCGGACTGTGCGTTAAGGCAACACGCAGTCCAAGCAGGCATTTCAAGCGTCGTGATCGGATGCGGAGTCGCGGGGCAGAGTCGGGATGGGGGTCTCCTCCGTGCCAGAGACGGACAGGGAGCCGGAAGCAGCAGGCTGCTGTGAAACGTTAAGTCTCTACGCGTAACGGAGCGACGGCATGCAGCGATTGGACGAGCATAACGGCACTCTGCCGCACGCGCGCGCGTGCGCGTGTGCGTGTGCGCAGGCCCGTCCCCTCGAGGCCACGCAACCAGGAGAGGACCTCTCTCATCGCGGGCTCTTTATTTGGGCCAATTAGAGCGCAGATCCCAATAAGGATGCGCCCGGACAGCAGCACTCCAGTGGCGCTTAGCTGTGGCATGAAGTTGTCGGCCTCAGAGTTGTGATCTATGAAACGCACACGTGTGCGCTGAGCCGTGCCAGGCTTCACAACGCGCAGTCCTGGAGATGCGGCTGCACGTCAAAGGTTATCAAAACTGTGCGTAATGGCTCAGATGCTCTCGATAATAGGCCCGTTGATCCGCTGCTGAGCGCTGCGTGCTTTAATTACACGTTGCCCTTCATCTTAAGATGTGCGGTTGACTGGCAGACTGTCTGTCGTGGCCCTGCATGCAGCGCAGGATGGCCTCGGGATAATTATTTTAGGTAATTTGACGCTTTCTCGATGCAGCATATGCACCAATAAAAGCACAGGCTGCACTAATAAGACCAAGCGAGGCTGTAGAGGAGTGGATCAGACGTCCCATTTATCCTGGAGTTTTTTTTGTTTTTTTTTTGTTTTAAATATTTATTAAACGTGACCTTTCAATCTGACTTCGGGCCTTTGGTTGCTCCTGAAAACATTCGCCCCAAAAGCAGCCAAGCACCTCCCTAAAAAGTAGTCCGCGTGGGCACAAACATCCAGACCAATCCTCTTAAACGAAGCTGCTTAATCACCAAGTTCCAGCTTCAAGAGGGAAAGTTTCATATGAAAGGAGCCGGTTTACATCTTATCCTGGTTGTGCTGTGCAAACATTAAGAAGTTCACCGA
>JAVQJF010034745.1:0-35233 GCA_036023855.1 Gadopsis marmoratus | reverse complement strand
CATGGTGGAATTGTTGGGTCTGTACATATAGAGTTGGTTTGGACTTGCTCTATATTAACAAGTGCTATGAGATAACTTTGTTATGATATAGCGCTATATAAATAAAATTGAATTGAATTGAATTGAATTAATATTTGAAGAAGCCCAGTTAGGTATGGTATAGGTATGAATAATAACTACAATATACATGATAAAATAGTTAATTGAGTTATAATTATACAGTATAATACATGTGCAGTATATGTAATATACATATACACTACACAGTAACAATAGCTACAACACTATGAAGTCTATATAATAGAAATCAAAGAAAAAAGCCCAATTATAAGAATATACTGGAATATAATATTGTTATATAGTGATAAGTAAGTTAATGCGATATAGAAGATAAGATCAGATAAACCTTTATTTGTTCCCAGAGGAGAAATTCAGTTGGTTGCAGCAGCACAAGGACAGAAGTAAGTATAGATACAGAGAAAAGGTAAAAAACATAAATAGTGAGTAATAGTAATAGTGAGTAAGAATAGAAGTGAAAATTGAAATCAAACACAAAATTGCAAGGCAAAGGTGACAGTGATGGGATCAGTAGCAGCAAAGTCAGCAAGTATAGTGTATGTACAGTAAACAGAGTACACTGATAAATAATAAATATATTAGAATATCAGTTTTATAACTTCTTATACTTCTATTCCCATATTATATATGTTTATAACTTAACTTTATGCTTGTGCATGTAAAAAGCTACATTCATGCTGCATTCTCTTCCCTTCTCTTCAAAAATAAATCCCCTTCCTGCTTCTAGATCAGTCGTTGCTCTCCTGTCCTGATAATTGTGTCATCAAATTCTCAGATGATGCAGCTATCCGGGGCTAAATGCACAAGAACAGCACCCATCAGTATAAGGGGAGAGCTGTGAAATGGAGTGATTAGAGTCATCTCATGCTGAAGGATACGAAGGAGACAGTCTTTGATCCCAAAGGTAAACGCCTGTGTTCCTGTGTGATCAGTTCCTGCAGGAAACTTGCAGTGGGCTTTGACAGTACACCAACCTGGGAGAATCATACCGAGAGATTATGTTCCTGATTTCAACAAACATGGCGTTTCTTACACAGGCAGGGTTATGTAGCAGCGCAGTCCTGGAGAGTATCACAAGATTCGATATTTCAGCCGGGACTGGTGACAGTCTGGATGGATGGATGTCTGGATGATTATGGAGCTAGGCAACACCTGGCATGAGTAGACTTTTTACACCATGCAGATTAAAGTGTTTCTGTCTAAGCTTACTTATTTCCATCAGACTCTGATATAGTCCATTTTTGAAACAGTCTTTTATTCCTGCATCAATCAAGCGTTCTCAGCAGTGAATGTTCTGAACGTACAGCGTACATTTCTGTGTACATTTATGCAGTTTAATTGCCATTTGGGGACAAACATGTTAATCTTATCTTTTTTCAGCTCCAGGAGTAAATGGTTTTCCCAGTTTGGTGTAGAAGAACTTTACTGCCCTGCACAGAACATGTGGTGGGTGGAGGCTGTTATATGTTAATGCCCATGGTTTTGGAAGGAGATGAACAATAGCGTATGGGGGTCCACATACTTTTGGCTCATGCACGGTATCTATGGTTTAGAACATATTTTATAGGTTAAGCAGAAATTAGGAGTGAAACTATTCTGTTAACTGTACAAAATAAGAAGTCTCTAAAGTGAAAATGTCTATGCTGAATGTATGACTCATTTGGAGTGGACATTATTTGAAAAACCACAAAAACAAAGGCAAAATGAAAACTGTTGTTTGTGATCAAACAAGAACACGCTATCTAATTATATTATAAGAGACAGAATGCAATTTGAAAGCAATCAAACATCCAGATTTGTATGTGTAACATCGTTTCCAAACTCACCAAAGACACATCAGTGAATCAACAATTGACCCAAGTTAAGGTCAAGGAGACAGTGTATACCATTTTAAATTGTGTTTCTATGACACTTTGTGTAATGCCAGTTCTAGCCACATACAGACACGTTTTCTTCACAGTCTGGAAAGCAGAAGGTGTGAAGAGTTTTTTTGTATGGAGGATAATGGTCATTGGTGGAGCCATGTGGAAATGTTTGCATTTAGCTCCTACTATACTCAGTGTGGTCACCTGCTGTTTTCATCTTTAGAGACTGTGTAAGGGCTCACTGTGTCTGGCGTTTGCTACAGTCTGATTTCCTATAGGGAGCAAAGATCTGAATGAGAATATTAGACGCACGAATCTCTTCTGCAGGGTTGCTGAGAGATCCGTTGCCTTGGCTCCCCTCTTAAAACGCAGGGTGGCTAGTATAGACAGTGGGCATACTGTAGACGCTCTCGTTAACTGGAGAGGCTGACGCTCATATTCCCGCGACATCATCATCCCACACGAGTGGAGCTGCACGGTGTGCGATGTGACGCTCAGTCCTGCACAGTAGCGGCTACGGGAGGCGTGCTTGTCCCTGCCACAGGAGCGCAGGAGGAGGACTGGAGCGGAGGCCAGCAGGCTTTCACCGGGCACTTGACACCCCGTGAAGGAGAGCGCTTTCGTCGGGGTGCTCTGGTCCCCCCGCCCCCCCCCTACCGCCTCCCACCCTCCCGGGCGATGGCATCCGTCGGATCGATCAACGGGAGCGCGTGAGTTACCCTCCTGTTTAGCAGCCGTTGCCTCGTCGTGCATGTGGCGGACACAGCGGCGGGCTGGGTGCCTGTCTGACACTGTAGCGCGTCGCAGCCGCGTTTCAGCCGCCGCGCCGGCAGCCTCGGGTCTGAAACGCGGGGACGCGAGATCGAAACTCGTCATCTGCTGTTGTTCGTCTCTGCTGCCGCGCGGCTCGTTTTGCAGCGGCCGCAGCTGGCGCGCGCGAGCATCGCTTTAAAGGAGACGCGCGTGCAGCATCAGCACCACACGGAGCGATGCTCCGGCCGCAGGCAGCCGCCAACTTCAGTGCTGATGGGAAGCGGCCAGCAAAAGTAGCCTGCGTGTGTCTATGTGTCGGCGCCCCGTGGTCCCGCCTTTGCCTCTGTGCGCTAGAGTCCAAGTGAGGCAGACGAAGGCGCCTTTGAAATCCCAGCACAGCAGGAACTCACTCGCGTGTGTTGTGTCCTCTGGGGATGCCATTTGGATTTTGGTAGTAAGCCCGAAAGACGGACGATATTAATATACACAAACGCACTTTCAGCAAAAGCAACTGTCTTTGAGACCCCGTGCGAATATTCGTGAATTTTAGGCCAATAGTGAGGCTATTTTTAAATGTGAAAATGTGTCAATCTGGTGTAAAATGCTTCTCAGTATTTCCGTCTGTACAGGCACCACATCCGAATTTAAGCGGTACATTACACCCTTTGAATAGCGTTTGAATGTTTTAGTAATACCAAAAACAGTGTATAAGCCTAATAGTGTAATAACATTAATCTACAAGCTCACATGTCAAACAAACCCATCAACTGGAGTCCCTCTATGAATACTTAGAAAATATTAGGCCAGTAGATATTTTGGCATTATTTTGCACAAAGTACAAGATGAAAGCTTGCTGGACTCACTCTTATCTCTATTCAGACTAAGAGTCTGTCTGTGCATCTCTGTGAGGCTGTAGGCACGGCAGTGCTTTGAGCTAAATACTAATGTCAGCATCCTAACATGATGATGTTTCGCAGATATACTATTTCACCATATTAGTTTAGCATGTTAGCATTCTAGCATTAGCTGATTATCACTATACACAAAGCACAGCACAGGCTGATGGGAATGTCATTAGTTTTGGAGTTATTGGGTCATAAACCACAGTATTGGGCAAATTGAGATTTGGACAGTGCTAAATGTATGGGATCACCAAAGATATTACAATCCATCCTGTGGGGACCATGAACAAATGTTTGTCCCAATACATAAGGTATATGTGGAGATCTTGGTGCTGCCAGATCAAACCTGGGAAGTCTTTAGGATTCACCATCTGGGGATCATGAATATATGTACCATTTCATGGCAATCCATCCAAAAGTCTTGAGCAAGGTGATGGATAGACCAATCGATGGGCTGACATTGCCTGCCCTAGAACCACACTGCTGGCATGGCTAAAAACATAAACAGCGTAATGCCATATTCAGACCAAATCTGGCACTGCAGGGATTAGCTCAGGGTTGTGCTGCAGTGTGAGACTGTCACATACTAACCAGCAATCCCAACCTGAAGAGCGATATATAAGCCAGGTGACCACAGGGTGATTAACATCTTGTATTCCATTGTGGCAGAGCTGAACAGCTGATGTATAATCGTCATGGTGGCCATCGATCAGTCTGTCTTCCATCTTCACAGCTGCTCGGTAAACAAAGTTCTTCACCTGGGCATCTGTCGGTCTGATTGCTGACGTGATTGGTCACTGCAGCGTGCATTTCTCCAAAAGTTGATTCTGTTTCCCTGCTGCAGCCTAAATGCACCACCCTCATTCAAATGAATGGGAGGACTGGCGTCCTGATTTGGTCTGAATACAGCTTAAGGGAGGGTGCTGGTAGGCCTGTTGGAAGCTTCTAAGTATTCCTGCCTTGGAAATTCAAACACTTTACATCAAACAGACATTGCTTGCTTTTCTCTTGCACGTGCATTGTAGCTGTATTGAATATCATGATGAAGATGTTTCTGATTATATTGAAGTCTGCCTTGATAACAAGCACACAGTGAGGCTTTAAGGGGGCCTGCTATTGTCCTCAAAGAATGCCTGGAGTGGATTAAGTGCACACAGCACCATGGTGCAGAAATGCAGCTGGGTTTATCCTCACTGGTCTATCTCAGCTAAGAGAAATGTGGAGGGCTGGTACTGTAACTTCAAACTGTAAAAGATGAGTGCCTACACCAAACAAATCCTTACTACTGACATTCAGATTTCAGATTCAAGTAATTATTCTAAATGCTCAGCCAGGCCTGAAAATTAGCTCCATGCCAAAGTCTACCAATCACTGTCAGTGTCTCTGCAGTGGCCTGTAAGAGGGGTCAGTAGGTTACATTAAGTCCTTATTTTTTGCTTCCCATTCATCTGCAGAGCCTGATCTTACTGGTCTTCAGACTTCAGTTGATTATCACCTCTTCATTTGAAGTATTCAGCCAACCCTTCTTGTCAGTTCCTAGGGGGTCCTGTCCAAGGCAGCTAATTTAAGGAAGTGAATCATGGCTTAAGCCTACCTACTAATCACCGATCACATAGACGCTGTACAGTCTCTCATGGGCCTGGGCTTGTTTTTCTGTACTTCTGCCCTCGTTAATCATGTTCTTTTTCTCCACACTTTTAAATTGGGTAGTTGCGAGCTCCTCCGTGCTTGAAGCTGTTGTATAACGTTTGTTATGTGCTGATGAGTGCTGTTGATGCTATCTTTCTGACACATGAAGTTAGGTTAGAGTATGCCAGTGATTTCGTTCTCATGAGGAAATGGCCTCTCATGTCTGATTTTTTTTGGACAATTATTAGATTTCTGTCAAGGACACTGTTCCCAATGGTGAAAGGACATCACTTAAATGGTTCTCAAAGCGCTTTTACAGATAAGCCTCGTTCACACAGCGATGGTGACATAGCTGCCATGCTATCGAACCACCAACACTGGGGTTAGTGGGCCGCGAAAACAAGATACCTTATATATCAGGGCTGTTTGTGTTTGTTTTATTTTGTATGATGTAGTCAAGACACTTGTGACAGAACGGGGAGAACACGTCACAGTTCCAGCAGGTTGGATTCAGCTCTGTCATCATGGATGATTCATAAACCGAGACACACCCTTCAAATGTTTGTTGCACTTGTGGAGTTAATTAGAGTGTTTTCTGAAGCTGCATTGTGCCAACTGACCTTGAGCAGAGTTGTTCTGGAGTTACTCCTGGAATGTGTTGAAAGAGGGCATGTACGTGTGTTGTATTTATGTGTGTGTGTGTGTGTGTGTGTGTATATGTGTGTGTGCATTTGTTTGGGGGGGGGGGTGTTACTGACGCAATCAGCCTGAGAACATTGGCACCTTCAATTGAACAGAGAAAGTGTTTTTCTCCATTGAATGAATTAACTTGCAGAAGAAATGGGAATTACAGCTGAAACAGTTGCTGTTGGCACGCCTTGTCCAACATTCTGGATAATGCTACTGAAGCTGGAAAATGACATCCTTAAACCATGTAGATCTTTTTTAAAAGAAAGAAATTGCACTGTAGACACTCAAAGTAAGACATTATAAGGAGTCAGTCAAATCAAAACCTTTTAACATGTATACAAAAAGGAAACATTTGCAAATGGTTGCCTAAGTATTGCAAAGTCATGAAAAGCAGCAGATTGTTCAGTCTATTTCTATTTAGTGCCACATTTTGAACCCTGCAGATCCCTGAAATAGTCTTTCTGCAAATTGCACATTCAATTCTGACAAGCATGTAAATAAAAAGCTGTTTTTCAGTTATTATCATTAGTAGTGTTCTCCTCCTAAACACGTTGACGATGCCAATAATTCAATGCACATATGTTGCCAGGCTCAGTTTTTTTGTTGCTGTCCTTATTCCTGTCTCTCATATACTGTATATGTTATGTTGTATTATATAAATGTGCTTGCAGTATACAGCCTTAAAAGCTACACAGTAGAGGTGCAGACTCTCTGCAGCTGTGAGTCCAATAAGTCTAAGGTAAACGACAAATTACGCTGTCTGTCATTGCCTTTGAAAATCATTACAAATGATTCATCTGTCCGTTTTCTTTTTTAAATCTGTAAATGCTATGTTTAAGATAAACATCATAGTTGAAAGAGCACGTACTGATTTAACATTGATTTAACATTGTGTAACATTGTCAGAATCACGATGGATCAAATCTGATGCAGAAAAACTGAAAATGTCTTTCATCATGTTTATTCCACTCATTCTTCCCCCCTGTCAAAACCTGGTGCCTGCATTACCCACAATGCACTCTGACTGCCGACAGTTTTGTCAGGGAGTCTGATGTGTTTTGCTAGCGTCTAATATAGCCACGAGCCTGCTAGCATCGGAAAGCTCACTTCTTTCTCCATCCCAACAGATTCTTTCCATTTTTAAACTTGAAGTCATCCCCAACCTATGCTGACTCATGCAACATTAACTGAGGTCATTTATCAGATTTTGCACAGCGCCCTCTGGAGCCACAAAAGGCTTTATACAACTTTTTCACGTATGCAGTAGTCCTTGCGAGACCTATAAATGGACTTTGACGTGTAAAATAGGCTGAACGTCCCTTTAAGCTGAGGGATGGGATTGTAGAAATTGTTCAAAGAAACCAATATTTCTTGTCAGTAGGAAAAGATCCCATCTTTCTACCCCAACCTCCTCCATATGAGGTTTGGTGGTACAATGACATCGCTCCACTTTGGCCTTAGTGCTTGACAGACAAGATCAGTAATTCACATGAGAAGTTGAGTGCATGACGTCCAGGCCATAAATAACATTAATCTGACCCGCTTCACTGTCCTTCAACAGGACAGAATCTTGGAATTAGATCCAAGATTTAACTACACTGAACAAACAAAACATAATTGTCTTCATCTTCTTTAGTTAACAAGGTCTTTTTAGAGACAGGCCTGAATAATAATACAGTCCATCAACCAAACAAAAGACAGGCCATAATACCAATCTATTGGATTTGTCACTTTCTTTCGAGAAGGTGAAAAGGATTCCTCCAAAGCAAATACTCTGGATTCTTCTTACATAGTGAAAACCTTTGCATTGTTATTTACGCTCCACGACTGAAGAGCTGCTTGCGTTAACGGTTTGTTTTTGCAGAGTGGCCTTCAAGGCAGGATCGGATTTGAAATACCACAAATACCATTTCCTCTCTCAGCTGAGTATTTAGTGTGCATGAAATGCACCAGGAAAGTGAGTAAACTTAAGAGGGTTTGTTTCCTTGGTCCTGATGGCTGCGTTGTCTGGATCAGATGTTCTGGCAGCTTCATGGATGGTGGTAATGATTGTTCTCTCCTGTGTCACAGGGAGACAGGTTTACCATGGATGAATTCACTTTTGATGAATCAGTATTGAATTAAATGTGAAGTTGAAATTATTCCATAATAAAAGATCTAAATGGGGGTTATGCCAAAGCCCAGAGGCCTGTTGGTGAGAGAATAAAAATATGATGAATATGATCCAACCAAACACTTAAAGAGTTACTGTGGATCGATCTGGTCCTAACATTCTTCATCCACCTGTTCCAGCTCTTTACTGAAGCTATGTGATGTTTGAGTGAAATGCTCAAACCCAACACTCCATGTTTTCATGTTCCCCAGATAATGGATTCTACTGACTTTGGTGATCCCTGGACTTTTACTCTAGCGCCACCATGAGGTTGGCATTCGTGGCTTTGAGTGAAATATCTCAACAACAATGCAATGAAATTTGGTTTACACATTCATATCCCTCTCAGGATTATTACTAATGTCTCTGGGCATCCGCTACCTATTCATCGAGCAACACCATCGCCATCAATACTTTGTTTTATGACCAAATAGCTGCAACATTAACGACACAGAAGCCTCAGCTGTCCTTTTGTGTTTAGTGCTAATTAGCAAGTGTTAGCATTCTAAATTAAGATGGTGACCATGGTAAGCATTACACCTGCTAAACATTAGCATGTTAGCATTGTCATTATGAGCATGCTGGTGTGCCTATGCAGAGCTGTGTGGTTTCAGATTCTTGTGTCATGTTGTTTACACATTGCCCCAAAATAACCTTTTGGCATCTGGTATCTGCACTAGAATTTAGAATACATTTTTGTGTGTTTGAACAACGTGTGGCTGCACAGCATATAATGACTAACCTGCATGTTAAGCTTGTTTTGTGGTTAAAGTTATTAGTAGTTTATCTCCACATTAAAAGTGTGACTGTAGCATCACAGTAAGTTAACACGATTTACAATACATTTTACAGCAGCCTACATATTTCTATCTGAAGTTGCATTAATAACCTGCACTACAGCTTGATGATGCTGTAGTTTCCGCTGAGCACCTGAGACCTGGCCTCAGACGACATGAGAATATGAGGCTATTTGTCTCACTCTGCAGTATCATCACTGTTGGGCAACACACACACACACACACACACACACACACACACACACTGAGGAGGTGGTGTCCTGCCTAGAAACAGTTTTGACATAATTCACAGAGAGCTAATTTATGCAAAACCTATTTGATTTTCCTCCAATGTTTTTGCCACTTTTTCATACTAATTTTCTATGTTTCCTGTCCCTGGGTCTGCTCTCCCTGTGAATCTACACACTTGACTTGCTATGATTATGTTATCGAGATCAACATAGAGGTTTATGTAAGCTACTTACAGACTGAATCGCTAAATGAAGAAGGAGAGCGGAGGCCCTGCTGGCTGATGGAATATTCATAGACAGCTTTCAAGGGTCACAAGGGCTAAAGGAAGGGGGAGACAGAGAGAACAAAGAGGGAATGATGCACTGCGGTGCTCCTGTCTTAATTGTATAGCAGAATTTTCCATTTAGGCCTGGCTCTTGAATAAGTCAAGAGATTGCAGTACTAGACTGTGTCAGATGTTTTGTTTCATATGTCAGTGCAGCAGGTTTCTGTGTGTGCAAATTAATATTTTAGAAGATTTGCTTTATTAATCCCTTTTGGGAAAACATTTTTTAGTTAGGGATTCAGTGCCTTGCTCAAGGGCAACTCGGCAAAGCCCAGGTGATGAGCTGGCACCTCTGCAACTACCAGTCCACACTCCATACTCTGGTCCGTGCCAGATTTGAACCGGCCACCCTCCAGTTGTCAAGCCATGTCCCGACGAACTGAGCTCATTCTGGGTGAAGGCAGGACATAATGACCGTTTCCAAAAGATGCTAAACAGTCACGACTGGTGAATAAGTGCTGATCATTTTCAATACAGAAAGTACAGATATCCAATTAACCATAAAATGTCCTCAGGCTCACCGGCATGAAAACAGAGTCGAGAGGCTCTTTTTGAAGTATAGCTGATAAAAGTGAAGCTTTTAGAAACATTATACAAAGCGAGAAGCATGGCGGTAATGCCCATCCAGCAGGAGCCAGATTTCACTAATCAGGTTTATGGCACAGTGCAAATTGTTGTGCGACCGACCGGTTACACCTGAAGAACGTGTCTGTGCAAAATCACAGCTTTGATCATTTTAGGAAACAACGCTGCTGCTGAGGGATCCTCCTCCATTACCTTCAGAAGATAACAAGGTTGAAAACCCTGGAGGTGGGAGCACATTCATACACACACACACACACACACACACTATATACTCTATTTTTTCTACTATGTCCTCTTCTCTTTGATGGTGCTGCCATTCGGTGTGAATCCAGTAGCTTGAGTTTACATGATTTTAAAACTTTTTTTGGTTAAATGGATCTTATTTTTGTAGTTTTGGTCATCATTTCTTTGAGCAATAATATAGTACTCACAATATTATAACTGCTGAGATCTGGGAACAGTGAGGCAAAAAAACACATGCAGTCAGACAACAAACGTGCAGGTTAACCAAATTTATGAGAAAACAAAGGGGAACTGTGAAATTATTACCCAATTTTGTGCAGTTTTCCTGCACAATGCGTGATTTTTGATGACATTTCAGTGTGCTCACGCTTCCAGGTTTACCTCCAAATAAAGTGTCTTTCGGGTGACACTGCTCGCCCTGTCACTGTGTACAATAAAAGATGTGATATGCCACAATTTCCCTTTGATGTGATCCTTCAGGAGTAATACAGTTTCATGACTCTGGGAAGCCTGATCAGACGTTATGCATTCGTGGGGCATTAATCAGAAAGAAACTGTACTTACTGTAAACATTCCCACGAATGTGCAGTGCGTGTTGATTCTGTCAGGCATTAGCTGTAAGCTAGCTAGCAATGGACGCACCGATTGTGTGTGTGAACAGTTTGTCTGTGTGTGCGTTTGAGTTCAACTCGGCCTCTGACTGAAGTTGTTGTAGCCACCTCAGCGTGGAAAGAAACCATAGTTAAAGTCCTGTATTTCCACAGACTTAACAGAGTAACTAATTAGTTACTCTGATTATTCTGCAATCATGCCGCCTTCAAATTTGCTTTGCAGAAACAATTAAGAGCAATTTCAGCAATACATGAGATTGATATTGAACACACAGTTCAACAAATGTTGAGGAGCTACATTTTTTCTGACATGCTCATTTTTCACTTGGTTTGCCTTTCTCTCTCTACCTTCTTTTCGCTCCATATATATTTTTTACATAACTGTGGTGCAATATCTGTGGGCCAAGGACCACTGATTCTCTCTGTTCTCTTGCTTCTGAAAAAGCCACGGGCAGCCCACCTGCAGTCAAGGCTCTCCTTTCTATCAGAGGTTTGGCTCGAGATGAGTCACTTTGCCATATTCTTTCAAAGAAGAACAAGCCTCACCTCCTTCCAAACTCTGCTTTGCTGAACCTCAGAAGCAACACCACTCACACCTCCCACTGCCCTGTCCCGGCTGCTTTCGTTGTTCAAGAGCATCCCCACTGACCGCACCAAACACCACCAAGTCCTTCCGCAGCAGCACGGCAAGATTGCCATGGCAGGAAATGTGGTTTTTGCATGATCTGAAGCCTTGAACATTGTGTGACAACTGGAGGATGACATAACAAGGTTGTAGTTGTGTTGCTTTTGTTGTTAGGGTACACCTGGTTGCTTAGGAGACTGAAGGAATGTGATGTAACTGCAGTGTAATGTGACCACTCACTCTCTCTGCCCACTCAAGGCACTGTGCCGACCGTGGAGGCATAATGTAGAGTAGCGTGTGTGTGTGTGTGTGTGTGTGACCAGAGCAGCTAAAAGTATCTGTGTGATAGAGTGGCTCTAAAGTACCAACAGAGAATTATAGTAAAATGAGAGGCGAATAGACACTAGAAAGGACCTCGTGTGTGTGAAATACCCTGTTCGAGAAAGAGGTAGAAAGTCCGTTTTGGGCCTGGAGTCGTCGCGCTCACTGGGGATTCACATGATTCTTTTTGTGTCTCAGAAAAAACCAGGTTACCCACTTGCTTGTCACTCGTTACCGGACTGCCTAAGCTCCCGCTGGTGCATCTAAAAATATCTCCTCACACTCTGAGAATGCCCCACCAGTGTTTTGTACGAAAATGTCTCGTTGTTGACAGCCCAGAAAATGTTTGCTGTTATAATTCTGCTGCCCGCTGTGACATTTTTCCTCCGTTTTTATTACGCAAAATACATACGGGAGAGAAAACCATTGAACTGAGTCATGCATATTAACGACACTGTCACAGCTCTCAAAATAAAGAAGCTCACTCCTGTGTTGAATCAGACCTAACTAACAGTCTGTCATCAAATTGACTCAGAGGATACGAAGAATAATCTTATCAGATCATCTTTGTGCATAGATGTCCAACTCATATGTGGCTGAAACCCTGAGTATCTGTTTGTATCTGCGTGCTGCATCACTTGATATTGCAGAGCAGAGGAGAGGTGGATTTATTTCGGCCTTTACTTCAGTGGCTTTGTAAAAGAGGACCAGGTGCCTCGTATTTACGACCACGTAGTCTTTGATGGTGCGTTTTTGTAGGCCAACCACAGAGGACTTGCTTGTTTCAAGCATACAAGCAGCAAGAGCTTGTTAGCCTGCCAGTGTAGGACATAAATGTCAGGGTTAACTGAAGCAATGTCTAAAGGCACCCGGTGGAATTCTTGCCACATGTTTTGACGATTTAGTTTAGTTTGTATGTCGTGCTCTACTAGTACACATGTGTTTGCACATAAACAGAACTCCGCAGGTACCTTTAACTTAACCAGCACCATGCGTAGCTTGAAAAGCAAGAGCTGACCTGACTGGCAGCAAAACCCTTAAAGGTTTGTTAAGACAGAATATGAGACAGGGCATGAAAAGCCAGAGGAAAGACGCGAGTGGGCATGAATAGATGTGAATTTGCCCGGGCAGCACAAACTGAGGTGAAGGTTCATCCACACGAGATGAAAATGGTTCAACTTGAGTGAAAACTTTCCACCTTTCCCTCTAATGTTAATGTTAACAGAGCTAATACGTTGTGCTCATTGGTTTGTCTGAAAACCAATTGAAATAGTACATGCAATACTGTGTTTATTTTTCGAGCAAACTGATCATAAATCTTAAAATGCTAATACACTAATGGATGTAGCCATTGCTGTTATGGCTTGGGGGTCATAACTCAACATTAAGCATAAATACTGTATTGCAGAAGTGAGAAACATTCAGAAATTAACAATCAAATTGTCATTCTTACATGTTGTCTTCTTCATTGCTATTTCAATTGCTAATTTAACATCTCGCCAAGGGACAACAGTTGAAAATTAGCCACTTAGATAACACTGGTACATTTACAGTGCGGTTTATCAGTGTTCACTGTCCCTGTGAATAATAAATAAAATAGAATTCCACAGCTAGCATTGGGCATATTTGGAAACGTCTTAAATTACAGGCATGCCAGGCCACATAAAACAATCAGGATGGACCAAACAACCATGATAATGTCATTTAAACATTATTTTAATTATCCAAACATTAAGGCCTGAAAAACTCAGTCCAAGAGTCCAGACTAATAGACTTTGTTGCCTCGTTGTAACAGTACCACATCTATTAATGTGTACAAGCACATTGTGTTTCCTGTAGGAAAGCCTTGGTAGTGTTGTTGCTTGCGTGGGCTGCTGTCCATGGCACTGAAAGCCAATAATCAAATGAACTGCACACAAAAGATGGAAACAGTGAATTCATGGTTCCTATAGTGCAAATCAATACGATGATATCAATAATTCAGGAGGCTCTAGCTCCATAGTCTCCCCATCATTTTCCCTCACTGGGACAAAATATCTCAAATAACATTCATCAAAACAATGTTATCTCTGCATATTTTCCGGATCCCACATTCCTGATTGTACTGCTTTTACTATTGTAGATACGGTAAGATACAGTAATACAAACACAAAGAGCAGTACACACACACACCACCCTGTCACCATGCATGACAAAAGACAACAGATCCCAGAGTTCATAGTGTTAAAATCTGTTCCCGCTCTCATATATCACCTTCTTTTATTGTGTTAAAGTCAAAGACCTTTGTGCAATGCCTCCCTGTGCAGCTCCTATTTCGTGCCAAATGATAAAAGGTAGGGAGGTGTTACATGTATTCAGAAGACAAAGGGCACGCTGGAAGTCTTTTCTCTGTGTGGATTAGTGGTGTTTCTTCAGCTAATGATGAGCATGCTCTCCAGTGCAGGTCTGTATGTGTGAAGTGTGCAGAGACACGTGAAGTGGAACATATGGGTTCAATGCCCCAACAAGCCTGTCGTTGTCTGTGTCTGTGTGGAATAATTGGCTGTCGAACGCAGCCAGCCCTTCATGTTCCTCTAAACGGAAAGCACAGCCCAGCATGTGAACCTCTCATTCGTCCCTCCTTCAATTTCATTTATTCTTCACTTCTGTTCACCCTGTCAGCTGGGTCTTAATCTACTGGAGCTGTTTGCTTTATCCTCCACAAGTGTTGCATGTCCCCCCCCCTTAGGTCACTTGGTTATAGTAAAATTCCCTCTCTCTCACTCTGTTGGCAGCTGCATATGACTCAGGGCGTAAATATAGACAGTGCAGGCAGAGCGGCTGCGCTACGGCCCCTGGGGTGGGGGGGGCAGAGAGGGAGTGGGCCTTCAACAATGTGTTGGTAGAGAATTGGGCCCGAATTGGAGTCAGAAATAAGCCTGTGTTTAAAGAAGAACTCACATTTAATTCAATATGGTGGCATTTCCTACATATGCTCTTGAAAAGGCAAACCCGTCTCATTGATGGTAGTCAGTAGCAATCTATAACAACATTATATGCTTATTTTAATTCCAATACAATAGTAACTCATTTGACTGTACAATCCAACACATTAATATATATATATATATATATATATATGCAGGCTGGTGTGTGTTCTTCATAACTAGTAACTAGCGTGCACTAGGACCTACGTCTACATGTGTCCTAATGCCCCTGTGTCTGACTAGTTTTCTCCACACTGTTCTCTCAGTTATTATGTGTGTGTTCTTAAATTCCTGCCTGTGTGTCTCAGCAGCTCTCAGACTCACTCATTCAGATTTACTCCATTCTCTTTCCCAGAATCCGACTCCTCTCAGACTTCAGTACAGTCGCTCGAGTACATTCCCCATCCTCCTTCCTCCACCCCCTCACTGTCTTTTGATTGCCTCAACACACACACACACACACACACACACACACACACACACGCACACACTCACCTACATACATATACACACACATGCTCCTTCCTTAACACTCCAGTCACACACCGGGCAGCAGAGGTGAGAGATGGGAGGGTTTAGTGTGTGTGCGAGGGTTGCACGTGTGCGTCTTTGTCAAGGCCTTAGTACATTACCATGATGAAAGTCGCTGTCCTTGGCAAAGGACAAAACGTGTAGACACATTTCCCCAGTCCTTACACACATGTTCAGAGAACATGCACACGCTGTGTTGTTTTTTTTAGTGACGCCCGGATGAGCAGAGGTATATCCATTGTGTATAGATGATGTCACACACGCTGTGCTCCCACATGCACTGCTCATGTTTATCATATATTCTTTCTGATCCAAGCCAGTTCTCTGTTTCCCTCACACATCATCTTGTCTCTGGACTCATCCGACAAGCAGCAGCAGCAGCAGCATGCACTATTAATTAATCAGCAGCCACAGATTGTCATATCAGCACTGGGAGCCAATTAAACACTTGGTTGTTTTTTCTCTCATGAGCAGGTTCTCATAGCTCTTTATTTTTTTAAATAATAGAGGCCAGAGTTGGAATTGACTTTCCACAGTAGTATGATAATAGTTTGGTAGAGTGGTGGTATGGTATGGTGTAGTATAATAAATGTTTTAGACATGATTAGATTTTAATTTGCTATATATGGAATAAAGAGTTTTTATAATAATGATAGGTTCCAGCTCTCTTTTTCTCTTGCCTGCGTAGATCATGTTATTATGCCATGCTTTGCATTTTATGATGCGTCTGTGTGGGTATGTGTGTTACGTATGCTTTTTGTTTTGTGCACTTTCCATGTATCTGCTGTCTCAAGACATTTCCAGTTGAGAGCAATTAGTTTGCTTTGAATGGGGATGAGATTGAAATTTAAAAATAACTAAATGCAATTATGTAACAGCTACAGCGTCAGCTCTGTATGCATTATTTTCCATTTCATGCATCTTTGGCATACCAAGATTTTTAATATTAGTCATTTTTAGCTATTTGTGTGTGTGTGTGTGTGTGTCTGACTATCAGCCTTTTAGTCAGTGCATGACAGCAGAACAGACACGTTGGAGGAGGATGTGATGTTCTGTGAAGCACACAAGCCTTTAGATGCAGGGGGAACAAGACATGAGCGAGAGCCAAGTACGAGTCAGGGCCACTGGCGCTGGAATGATTTGAGCTGCTCCTGCTGTCAAGGTCTCTGGCTGGCATTAATGTATGAATCTACCATGAGGCGGAAGCTCACAGGGTGTGTGTGTGTGTGTGTGCGTGTGTGCTTGTGCGATGAGATCTGACTGATACTGCTTTCCTGTACCATTTTGCATTATAACATCTTGCTCACCACCTGATTCTCCCTCACAGCTGGTTATGGAAACTCAGTCGGCAATTACAGCATCACTAAACAAAACCACCACAAAACCACATGTATAATAATTACAAACCATTAATGAATAAACCATAAGGCATCCCACAGAGGATGTGGATCCTCCCTTTGCACTCTTCAGTGAAGCCCATTGCACAGTAGTCAACATATGCTATTAGAAAGCGTCAACCTTAAATTAGGGATGCAGTATTTTCATATCAATGTGTTACTATTTTTCAGCTTAATCAAATAATTGTGTTGTCAACAAAATGTAAAAAAATAGTTCCCAGAGTCCATGATGTTTTGTTGGACCAACAGTCCAAAACCCAACGTCAGTTTTCAATTATATAAAACCTGGCATCTTGACTTTTGAGAAGCTGGAACCAGTATGTTTGCTGCTACAGCCTCACTTGATCTTTTTCATGCTAGGTGAATTGAATTGATAGCTCTTTTTATTTAGAAATTCAACTTTAAAGCACCGGGAATGTTTTCTTGTGGCCACTTGGTGGCAGCAGAACAAGCTGAAAATCTATCTTATTATCACCTTCTAAAGTTGTTTTGGTGAATTTGTTAGCAAACAGTTGCTTATTAGCACATCCAGCAGTTATGTAGCAACATCAGCTTTCATTTGAGGTTGTGTTTCTGGCAACTTGATGAATGGAAGTCCAGAATTCACTCTCCTTTTAGCTCTGTTTTGGTCTCCACCAACTCCTTATCTGAGCTTCCTTGTTATTATAAAGACATTGATTAATGCAGCTTTAAGTATGACCATCTGACCTCTTGTGAGGCTGACTGCATCCACAGCTCTCTCACTGTGTCTTCTCACCACATTGTGCAGCTCATCGGTCCTGAGGAGCCATCTTTCACTCCATCCTGCTGGCGTGCCAAATATGCATCGAGAGAGAGCATCATACTGCCTTTCTTAATGTGCTTTGCAGCAGCTGAAACCAAATTACAGGCTTTGCTTCACTGGGAAACACACAAGTGCTTGTGAGTCATCCAACTTACTCACCCTGTCAGCATGTATGTGTGTGCATGTTCTCCACATGTGATCATGGCCTACACGTGGTCATGGTTAATTATGGAGGCTAAGCGAAGTTAAAAGGAAGGTGTGCTTCAATTGCAATTGCAAAAAGTCATTCTTATCTTGTCCTCCGGGCTGCTGCTTAGCTCGACTTTGACTCAGATTTCAGCGTGAGGGAGTCCAAGTATTGGATTGGTTGTAGTAATAATGAGGAGATTAATGTCTCTTGTGGGGAACGTTCTCATTCAAAGTCAAGGTAGAGTTTTTCTCTCCTCCACTCAGGTGGGCTGTGATGAACTTTGCTGCTGAATACCAAGATGGATGAATGACAAAGGGAAAGAGCAAGAGAGGAAGGGAAGAGGGGGTGGTGTGGGGAAAAAAGGAGGGGAAGGAATTGGCGGTTTGCTACAGTTGTGGTAGAAAGAAAGATGAGGTGGATGAACTGAGAAAGAGAGAAAAGAGCGATGGAGCAGTCTGAAGACAGAAAGGTGAGGGATAAAAAAATACAGCAACACAGCTCATTGTCTCCATCCTGCCCCTGCCATCAATCTCCCGGATGGCAGCTGCGTTACACACACACACGCACACACACGGCACTCTGCCCGCCTGCCTACGTGGCTGTTACCTCGAGTGATGAATCATGGCGCGGTATGGCATGGCTCGGCATTTGTTAGGGGTGGTGTTTTTCTCCTGTACTGACAGGCTGTATACGTGCGTTTATCAGCGTGGGTGCGTGTATTGTGGATATGGACAGTAGTGGCACGTGGCATGGGGCTGGTGCTGTGTTTTAAGAGTGCTTCTGGTGCTTGAAGTAGGTTGAAAGAAATGCTGTTTTTACCATTAGAACCACATCTGACAACCACCAGAGGTGTTTGCCCAAACGTTATCCCAAGGAGACTCCACTGTCCACTGTTCGAGCTGGTCTACCACCAGGCCAGCACACTGTATGGCAGGGTCTCTGCCTCTACCCAGATCTTGACGAATCTCGTCTCATTAATAGTAGTTTGTAGGTGACGGCCCAAACAATGGCCATGATGAACACAATGGCTGTTGTGTGTAAAAAACAGCACATCTGCTCTTTTTACCTGAAGATTAATGTTATATTTCATAAAAGTGAATACATTTTTAGGATGTTGGCAGACGTTGGTTTTGGATTGTACCACTGTAGGAAGCCTTTTATAACCAGCATGCTGCTTCTACAGCACTGCAACAACCACATCACGACTGTGTGTACAGTATACAGTGCCAATCTATTGTTTTATATCTCACATATATGTATATCACATGTATATGAGATGTACATGAATGTACACTGAGTATATCCATGATACATCCATGTATATGTGTCATAGGGTGAGCATGGGGAGCATAAGGCTGTAAATAGACATCTTAATAATACGTTTCTAACACTTTTATTTATTTATTAATTTTATAATGACTGTGGCTAAGAAACTGTGTTTAATGTGGGTCAGACATGTCCAGCTGATCCATTTAATAAGGTCAGAGCACAGTATCGATACAGATCCATTGCATTGGATTTCAGTAACTGCTACCTTTGACACACGCACACGCACACATGCGCACACACACACAGACTCTTCCTGCATGCACTGCTGCCACTACGTCCTTGTCCTGACACACATACACGCTCCCTTTGCACTGACTCCATTCCACGCTCAGCCACACTGATGTGCTCACATGGCCGCATCAGTACGCACACACAGACTCATGCGCTCGCACGCACAAAGACACACAATCAAACCCCACCTGCCGGCATGTTAATTGGTTCTCAGTGTGTGTTGTACCATCCAGCTCTGGCCTTGTTCGCTGTGAAAGGAGGCTTTAGCAGCGGAAACAGGTGCAGCGGAGCGAAGCTAGGCATTATGGGAGCATTTGGCAGAAGGGCACACCACCTTCCTGCCCTGGACTCCCCATTCACAGGCATACTGTCTGTGTCAGAGGTGCCAAACGTCCAGCCGGTGGGGATCACAGGGTGGCATTGAGAAGAGCTGGACTGTTTAACACTGCCAGACAGAGAGGAGGGAGAATATAATGAGCGAGGAGGGGACAGAGAGAGGATGGGATGAAAAGAGAGAAAAGGTATGACTGGAAAATGGAGAGGTGGATGTTCAGAGAGGAAGGAACCATATGAAACACATTAACAGCTGGGGGAAGGAAGAGGGGGCACATAGAAAGGAAAGTGGTTGCATCTCCCTCACGCAAGATCCAACATTAAAATCACACACTGCAGGGACTCACCCCCCCCAGTTTCCTCTTTGATCCTGGTTCTGTTATCACCGGAAAACCCAGCACTGACCCAGCTGGCATGATTTCTCTACTGCTCTCATATATTTATACCTTGGGACACAACAGAGGCACAGAAATACACAGACGGAACCCATATATACAGAGGCTTTATGAAGAAGAAATAATAGGGCATGAACATGTTCTGGGCTTTTATTTTCTTTAGTATTTCAAAGAAAGGCTTGTGTCACAAAACAGGAACCAGAGCAGAATGCATCAATATAATCTGTAAGAAGAGATTTATAGTACTGCAATCCGTGATTAGAGAGATCATCTGTTGCGTCAGTCCTCAAAGGATCCCAGAAATATGATTAGCAGTATTTTCGGAAAGCACCGGCTCTGGGATTTGATTGGGTTATGCACGTTTTTTAAATGGATGAGACTTTGGAATACTCCAGCTGTTGCATTTCAAATTGAGGATACATCAAGTGTTTGTGACCTTACAATTTCTCTATTGAATGTAAACATACAGTGTAATAATATTTCACAACCTCACAGTTCTGTCATGGTGCAAAATGTGTGGAGAGCCAAACATACTGAACAAAGAAGGATTAAAAAGATTGCTAATAATTAATATTCTATGTTCAGTGTTAGGTGAAAGATTTTGCTTAGTGGGTGTCATTTATACAATAGAGAAATATTTGTAAATAATTGATATTTTGTGATATTTAATTTGCTACTCTGTAGTTTCTTACTTACTTAATAAGGGCCAATAACAACCTCAATTCAATTCAATTTTACTTATATAGCTGAGTGTGAGCAGTGAGACCTGAGTCAGCTCCTTCTTCTAATTGGCTAATGTGTAGAACAAGTTATCTTTGCTTGTAATCAATTTAGATGAAGCTTGGAGAGCACACCATCTTTGACCTTCTACCGCGTTGTTACCATGTTTCATTTTGTAGTTTTGAAGGAGAGCGTTTTACAGTTGACAGTTTCAGACCGAGTTTTACTGAAGCAACTATTTTGAGGTTCAAGGTTCAACTTCATTGTCATTATACAACATGGGATTGTTCACTTAAATGCAGCTATACTCCCCTCCATGCAAATGCATAAACACATATTTAAATTGCAATATAATAAAACAGGAAAACAAATAGAACTATATATATATATATACACACACACACACACACACACACACAGAGAAAATATGTACAGTATGCGCATCATATCAAATCAAATCCTGGTGTACTCAAGTAGATTAAAACCCTTTAACGACACGTTGTCTGTAACATTGCTAGCATCATCTATCTGGTAAAGTAATGGCTTTTCTGGTATTCAAACACAGTTCTGCTTTATTGAAATGTTTTATAATAGCTCCATTTATACATTGCAGAATCATTACACAATTTTCAGTGCAGGATGTATGAGAGGGAGCTGTGGCACTGTGCGGGAGGAAAATAATATTAAGGAAGAAGAGTGATCTCAGTTCTCTCGCGGGCCGCGCCCCTGATGGATTTTAAAACTTGTTTTGCAGTTGAATGATTATCTTCATGGCTTAATTTATCATTAATATCATCAGTTAAAGTGCCGAATGCGGCTGCCTATTTTATGCACACCAGCAGTTACCGAGCTACGTTTGTAAGACAAACAGTTTACATCGTTGCTAGTCGCTGTGTGAGACTGTACTTGGGCTAAATGCTAACATCAGCAGGCTAACATGCTCACAGTGACAATGCCAACATGTGGATGCTAAGCAGGTATAAGGTTTACTATATTCACCATCTTAGCTTAGCATGTTAGCATTCTAATATTTGCCAATTAGCACACATACTGTAGATGTGAGGTTGGTGGGAATGTCATTAGTTTTGCAAGTATTAGTCAATTAGTCACAAACTATAATATTGGACAAATTGAAATTTTGACCTGACATGAACAACTAAGGGTTCACCAAAGTGATTACACTTCATCCCAAGAGGGACATGAATGTGTGTATCAAATTTCATTGCAACCCATCCAACAGTTGTAGAGACATTTCACTTTAAACCACAAGTGTAAACCTCATAATACCACTAGAGGAACAGTAGAGGATTCATCCTCTGGGGACCATAACTATCTGTACAAAATCTCATGACACTCCAAATAGTTTTAACTGAAACTTGCTGCTAGAATGGCTGAAAATGGCAAAACTTTAGGTTGTGACTCAGTTGTTGTTTATGAAAGCATGAAAACATCTAGGGAGAGTGATGTGTTTTTTCCTTCTTTGGGGTGAAAAGAATCCCTGAAAGCACATTTTTAATAGACCTATAGCTGAGGTGGGCCATCATCTCCACTAATGTCATGAAACATAAAGAAAAACTTCTGTGAAATGAAACATTAACCTTCAGGGGAAAATAGCAGAGGTACTATTTCACACAAACAATGCCATATATCTAATTTGGGTGGGGTTGTTGTGAAAGCCATCATCTACTAAATAGATCAAGAGACGAGATGAGTCAGAATCTGTGCGGTTTACCGTCTCTGCTCAACAATTTCTCGGGGGAAACCCTGTAGACTGAACTGACATGAGAGCAATGATTTCTACGACATAAAATTTCCTCATTCACACTATTTTGTAATTTATTAATGTATTTTATTTTCATTGCACGTCTTAAGAAGGCGGAAAAATAAGCACGTCAACTTGCTCTCTTTATTTAACCTTGTGTTGCTGAAGCCTTGGCAACACTGTGACAATGTCAGCAGGTCCGACCTCATCACATTGTTGCTGTGACTTTTACAAAAAAATGACCCTTGGAGCTTATTCAAACATGAGACCTACGTGTAAATATGACCACCACATGTAGGTAAAGAACACGGTTCTCGGTTCTAGACTTTCCGGGTTCATAGATGACGCCAGCAGTGTACGGTGACTTAGAAGGAGGGCAGTGGTGCTTTAATCCCTGGCGATTAAAGGAAGGGAATGGGAACAAGGGAGAAGAGAAGGAGAGGTAGTCTCAGTGGAACAACATGCGCCATGTGGACCCCCTCTAATGCATGAATTCTTGTGGTAATTGCTACAATGAAGCAGGGAGCTGGTTGGGAGCGAAGCATACGCGTTCACATCTACAGTCCAGTGGGGCCCCGAGAGCCTCAGCAAATGAGCCCAGAGATCCAGGAGATAGAGTGGATAGTGTGTGACTGGGAAGAGGTGAGCTAGCTGGATGAGGGATATTTTGGGCAAGGGATACAAGGGAGAGGCATGCTTAGTAGGAGCTGTGTGCGTGCACGGACAAAATGGATGTCCCTGTGTCCCTGTCCTTTACTTTGTCCAGTCTGAGGCCACATTTGCCCCGTCTTTACATGTGATATTGGTCGATAGATAGAGATGCAGATACTTTCTATGGAAATTAGCCTGGATAAACTATACTGCCGGTGTATATCTTGGTCTATGTAGAAATACAGCCTGTGAATAGATGGTCCATACACGACTGAATCATAGTATCCGCTTGCCAATTTAATCAGATTTTTGGTTGCTGGATAATTATGTCCTTGAGACTGAATGTAGGCGGGTGACTTCTATAGGATTCTCATGGAAATGTGGTCACATGCATACAACAATGTGAAAGCTTAGCCATTTACTGTAATATACTTTTATTGAATATAGTTTGCATCCAATGCAGACATAAACCTGTTGGAGCAAATCTAGCAGCCCATCCTGTTTTTGACATGTTGAGCATATTTCCTTTGTTTCCTGGAGTTCGTTTCGAGGCCAGATGTTAAAACGGAGCACAGTTGCAGATGAAGCCTTAGAAACCATACATACAAGCTATAATAAGGCGTTTTATGTCAACATCTCACCCCAGTGCCTTGGTCCTCACGCAACAAGTCCTCATACCTAAATGAGAAAACGAGGTTGTTTATTAATGTCTTCCAACGTGACCCACATGACATGGGAAACATCATGGTAATGGTTAAAGCTGCATCAACTGATTTTTTGGCCACTTTGGGGGCAGTGGAACAGCTTGTAAACACTCCCAAATAATCAGCTTGTAAGTTGATATGGCAAACAGTTGCTTATTTACACATCCAGCAGTTATGGAGAAACATTATAATTCATTTGGAGTTGTGTTTCTGGCCGAGACAGTCCACCCCAAAACTGCGACCGTATACGTTGTCTGTGCAAGCAGCTTATTACGATCCATATTTACTTTTAGTATTAGGCAGCGACCTATAAAGAGCACCAAAGTCCACGTAGGCACAAGGTTGGGGTGGATGGATGGGTCAATAACACAGGGCTTTCCCCCAGGAGACTGCTGCTCCTGTCTTGTGTGAAACCAAAAGTCAATGTTGACTCATTGTAACTACGTAACTTAAGCTAAGTTATGGAACTAACGTAGTTATTTTAAGTACTTTTGCTGCCTAAACCTAACCAAACTGCAACAGATGATATATGTCGTTGTGGGAGTAGCTGACAAATTACATAATTTGTCATTTAGGTTGTAGGACTTGTAGTTCTGTCCACCTGATGAATGTTATTCCAATATTCCCTCTCTTTTAGCTTTGTCTTTGGTCTCTACCAACTCCTGAGGGAAATATCTGGCTCTTTAGCTGCAAATGCTCCACTTTGTTCACCAGCTAGTCTTTAACTGTGTTTGCTGTTTGGTGCTGAGCAGGTAGTCCAGTGCACAGTGTGTTTTTATCTCTTTCTTACTGAAACACAGCCACCTCCTGCGGCCTAAAGCGACCCTATGAGAGTGAACCATAACAGTAAAGTTGTGGGCCAGACATCTAAACAATGAGCTGAAATTCAATATAAAGCTCCATAAAGCGGGATGCTGCGGATTCAGGAGATTGTCCTATGTAGGTTCATTGCTACAATCGACCCCTTTGACATTGTCAGAGTGTTAAAAAAATATCGATTATAGCCACTTTGAATCAGTTTTCTATAGAGAACAGTCTCACCCCTCATATATTTCCATACTTTGATCTCTTTCTCTCTGTTGTTTTTATAGCATAATGTAAACAGTGTAAAATCTCTTTTGCTCATATATGATACACAGCTGATCTGAGAGTACAGATTGCCAGAGACAACAGTGCAGCAGACTCGACAGCATGATGTCAGCACACAAAACATCACAGGACCTTAATATGTTCCCAGTGTGCACAGCAGTCTTCGGGCAGGTGACTGGTACAGTCAGTCTGTGCATGTGTCGTCTGTTTGATCAAAAATGCGTTTTTGTCCACACATCCTTTGTGTATTTATTTGTGTGCACAGACGTGTGTTTGTGTGTGCGTTTTGTGCATGTGGGAGTGCTTTTGGATCATCCTGTTAGACCAGCTACGAAAAGAGTCATAGATTGGCTGAGGCTTTATCCCCCTCGCTCTTGAAACACAAGGAAAATAGCACCGTGGAGGAAGGGAGCAGATGAAAATAGCTCAGTAGGCAATCGCTGACTCACAAGGCAATGCTGGGAGTCAGGAAGACATCCATTCCAGTATGCATCAAATCAACTAGCTGTTGTGTAACTCCCTCAGCACCCGTAAATCAAACTGTTCTCGGTGTACCTACCTACGACTAGTATGACTTTTGTGCATGTGTCCCCTTTGTGGCTGCATGAAGAGAGGGCGGCGAGATCACAGGTGCCATTTATCACTTTTGACAGCGTTGCCCAGAGTCTTTAGGGCAGGGGAGGCAGGCCAAGGCCAGTTGGCTGTGGTGTAGCATGGTCAGCTAACTACCCTTGCGCATTCATCATGCCACTCAAGGAGCATAGCCTGTCAAAGCTCATGTATTTTTTTAAGTGCTGTGAAATGGAACAAGAGCACAAACCGGACTCGTATGTAAGTCAGAGTCTGATTAACATATCAGCTACGGTACAGGCACTGGTTACTCATGCAACTGTAGGGCCAACAATTATGTTTAGTTATTGCAAAAGAGAGACGCTAAAGGAGGACAATGAACTGCTTTTAAAAGAAATTGTATTGAAGTTCTGGCACAACAATTACTTGTATTTCCAGTTCCGAGTATGTACAGCACTGCTTTTATCTTACTTTGAACAACCTGAAGAAAACACAAAAACTTTACTAAAATACAAAATACACGCACCACCAGGCTAACATTCAAATTGCTAGGATATGCTGTAGTCAGGTGTTAATTAGGTAGAACGAAGTCCAGTCCAGAGGGGCACCACGTCCAAAACTGGTGGCCATATCTTAATAAATCCCCTGATATTGTCACGAAGGATGTAGGTCAGTTTTTCCAGAGGGAGTATCCTCGGTACATTTTTATACACGTCGTCCAGTGCAGGGGTATCTGTAGGAATCCACAATTTGAAAATAGTCTTTCTTGCTATATATAATAGTGCACATACACATTTCCAAAACATATGTGCATGCGTACAAATTTCTGAATTGCATTTAATACACGTAGGAGAGCCCAGACCAAGCCTGCCCCTCAACAATGGGGTATGGCGTTCGGATATGATCAGTTGGTTTTTTTAGACTTTATTGGCCCCTGGAGGGAAATTCTTTTTCACAGCTCTGTACATGGAGTTGGCGTCACCGTCATCACCCACCACCCATCATCACCCGCACTAAAAACACACAGTATTCATACAAGTACATTACACTTGCATACAGGACGACAGAACTGACATCAGCAACAAACATGGCAATAGCAGTAGAAGAAGGTGGGGGCAACATAGAGTCCTCTGAGTTTGCGGATGACTGACAGTCTTTGCCTGCTCCTTGTGTGAATGTCCTTTGTGTGTTGATCGGAGCTACGTTTATTATCCAGAGTCACTGTCCACCATTTCCGCTGTTTCTATGTTGATTAGGATGGGGTGCAGAGGTGAAGAGGTACCTATTACCATTTCTAGTAATAATAAAAATTTGATCTGAAAGTTTCATAAACATAAGAAATAAATCTTTTTGGCATGGGTTGTTTGAGAATGCCTTCCAAAACAGACATGTTTGGAGCATGTCTGGTTGTTGGTAAAGTCTTATTGATAAATAGCGGAAAATATTAGATTGTTACTCTTCAAGCCTTCATAGGACTGGACTGTTCCTCTTTTAGGCCTTACGAACGTCTTAAGGCTACGGGTATATCAGTCTGAAGAAATTAATATGTTTACATGCACACCAGTTTCTTCCGGGTTGTGGATGAACCTGGATAAAAATCCTGATATAAAATCCACATCTAGAGATGCTTTCTGATCACCGTCTGCCGTGTGTGCAGGTGCATCCTCAATATCAGTAACACAAGACAATATGATGATAGCTGCTGTAATGATGTTCTACGTGCAGAAATGAAAGTAAAAGGCTGGCTCCAGTAATGCAGAGGATAAACTGTATTGTTGCTCTCATCTTCCATTACTGATAAATAGGTGGAGAAGCTGAAGCGAGCAATACATACAGCTCTTTCTAGGCAGCCGGAGAACGAACCGTTGAGGTGACTCACTCGGTACAGGAAAGACAGATTTGCTTGAAGGAGTCAAAGGTGATCAGAAACCTGGATAATGAGAAACCTGGAGATTTTTTCACTGTGCATTATTCGTGTACATTTGACCACCAGACCAGTGGTGCAGCAGCTGAGCCTGAAGGATGGGCCAAGGATGCAGCAAGATTTGTTCATTTAGATTTCCATTGTACGTTTTACTAATGCTTCATAACAAAATGAAAAACAAGGGGACATTTACTTAAAAGCATATTAATGTTTTTATAATAAAAAATAACAAATGCCAATGTGAAAGGGGTTGCTCGTAGTGATGAACCTACAGAGAACAATCAGCTGAATCTGCAGCTCCTTTCAGCTTTACTGAGCTTTATAATGAGTTTCAGCTCATTGTTTAGCTGTCCAGCCCACAACTTTACTGTTCTGGTTCACCCTCACCGCTCTGTGTTGCGTTGTTTTCGGCTGTGGCAAGCAGCAGTGTAAAAACGTGCTGTACACTACCTGCTCAGCACTACGGGTTTTCTAGGCACACAAAGAAATAGTGGCCGTGAGGTGGAAGTGATGGAAAGATTTGCCACTCTAAATAGGCTCGAAGAAACATCTCAGCCCTCAAGAGACACAAATTCTGAGTGTACACTGAAAGCTAAATGCCATGAAAAGAATCTGTATGGGGCCGCACTAGGCTCGGGTTAAGGGTCATGTCTTTGCTCAGGTTCAAACATGTCTTCACTCCATTTGTGCCACCCAGGACGAATTTGCGTCTATTCGCATCCGCTGCTTTGCATCTTGGCACTGACTTGATGTGCAATCACGCTGCCCTCAGTCTGAGCAGAACTTTAGCATCATAAATAATCAGGTTTCTCCCAAACATAATCCAAACCAGGACTCTAGTGTGCACATAAACATACTCAACGTATTAACTGGATAATTGTACCAGCGTCTGAGGTGATAAGACAAAGTAAGGCACTGAGTCATCTTTAAATTTCACATGGGATGACAGTGTCCCTCAGTCTTCCTCCTGTGTCTCTCTGTTCCGACATTGTCAGATTGCTGGCGCACACGATGTAAAATATTCAAAAGCACTCTTCTTTGTTTGTTGCGACTAGCTGCCTACTTGAAAGTCGCCCGCTGCTAGAATAATGAAATGGCGTTTTGGTTTTGGTAGGTAGGTACATTTAATTGAATGGAAACAATCTGATGATTTAATATTTAATAAGCAAACAACTGTCTGTGTCTGTCCTCAGGTTGAGGCTCTGAGTGATGCAGTCTCTGTTCGGCGGAGGGGAGCTGGGGCTGCTGGGTGGAGGCGGCGACGCAGGTGGCCTGAAGGAGGACGGCTGTGGCGGTGTGACGTGGCACTCCTCCACCCTGCCCCCCGACGATGTCTACTCAGCCTCCCACTTTGCCCTTATCACCGCCTATCAGGACATCAAGACGAGGCTGGGCTGCCTGGAGCGAGAGAACAGCAGTATCAAGAGGAAGCTCAAGATCTATGAGATCAAGGTGAAGTCTGTTTGCGCCGGATCACAAAGTCAAATATGAGCAGATTTTTGAAAACAAGTTGTTAGCTGTTTTTGTCCTTGTTGAAATCAGACAGACGTTCTCCAGTACAGACGAGGATACGGCTAGTGTGTGTTTTGATTTATTGGAGGCCTTTCAAAAGAGGAGTGAGCTATCCACTCACCCTTAGCTTTTTCCATTTTTATTGAGGCACTGTGCTTGTACACAGAGATAAAAGGAAAGAAAGCTTTGGTGGGCTTTGATCCTCGACCAGCGGGGGAATAAACATGACCGAAAGTGGGTGATCATTCTGCTATATCTAGGCAGAAGGCTACTGAAGTTTTAACTCATGTTTATGTAAAAATAATTCCATTTGTAACAAATGTAAGGAGACCGAGAAGCAACAGAGCAAATTGAGGGGTTCTGTGCACATGACCCCTTGTTGAGACTGGATTAATAGTTCACAGCAGAAAATGCAGCTGCATAAGCGCAGTCCTTTAAAGTTACCGTGGACCCCTTTTACACCTTTAAAGTAACCGTGGACCCCTTTTACACCTGCTATTAATCTGTACATGGACAGAGTATCTGGATAATGAGGAGAGGTCACAGGCTTTTGCATTTGTGCACAAATCAATAAGAGTTGCTGTTACCTTGATTCTGGCCACATTAAATTTGGATCTCGGTGCAAATACGGTATGTTAAATTTGCAGGCAGAGCTGCTAGACTTCAACAAACGTGGCATGTGTCAGGTCACGTGAAGCGATGCTGCTGTACAGGCTCTTCGAGTCTTACAGACTTATGGTAGTGGTTGTCTGATGGCTTTTGTTGGGCTTGCTTGACACAGCAGGACAGTGAGTCAAGGGGTCAGTATTAGGGCTGCAGCTATTTTCATTATCGACAAATCTAGAGATTATTTTCTTGGTTAATCAATTCATGAATTGATCTGAACATTTGTGAAAAATATATAATTTCCCACAGCTCAAAGCGATGCATTTAAATGGCTTGTTTTATTTAAACCAACAGTCTAATACCAAACGATATTCATTTTACCTTTATAAATGACAAAGAGAAGCAGCAAGTCTTCACATTTGAGAGAGCTGGAACCAGAGAACCTTTGGCTTTTTTGCTTGAAGAATCAAATAATCGAAGTTATCAAAATAGTTGCAGACTATTAATTTTTCATGTATTTAACCGAGTACAACACTGTGAAGGCCATTGAGGAGATACTGTTTGAACGTGTGACGTAATCGGACAACACGTCATACCCTTCTGGCCTTCGTACAAATGTGGCCGTACTGTGCGGACTTAACATGTGTGTTTCCTTATCCAGATAAAAAGAAAAATGTCTACATTTGGTGTAAATGTGGCCATGTGGTCCAAATGTTACTGATTGATTCAAAAACTAGCTGAGAATGTATTGAGCTGTGAGGATTTCCTTCAAGGAGTCAGAACAAGGACTCGCACAGCAGAACTGAAAGGGATAAATTATCGTATTAATTAGATTAATGTGAAGATAAGTCCCAACCAATATAGGACTCACTATGGACTGTGGACCATACATTCTGTAAATGTACTTCATAATACAGCTTTGTTATTTTGTCATTGATTGTATCTTATGTATTTTTTTGTTTGCTTGTTTTTTTGACCACAGAATGTCTACCCTGATCCAAAAGGAAATGACGACTATTTATCACTGTTCAAAATGTTACTCTGGATCTAATATAGAACAAAAGAATATTAGCCACTTGGCTTAAAGTCAGTGACAGCGTAAATATTTCTGCACAGCCAGGCCTGTTTGTTTGTTGAGGGAAATCAGACTGCTTTTTGGTTGGATGAGAGAGCAGGTGAAGCAGAAGTCCACCTCCTAGCAGTAGCTGGGCCAACGGAGAGTTATAAAGGGGGAAGGTAGGGCCAATGAGCATAAAGGAATAGCGTGGGAGGAGAGGAAGTGAGCAAAAGTGGGCTTAATAAGTGGAAAGAAGGGGTTAAATGTGCGGAAATATGCAAGACACAAAAAGGGAAGAGAAACGAGGCAGTAAAAGGAGATGATATAAAGAGCAAGGGGAGATAAAATGAGATGGATTAAAAAATCTTATTATTAGCATTAGTCTGTGGTGTTCTAGGAATTATATGGTGATGAAGCTGTATTGTGCCCACTTTGCCCTCAGCTTGGGTTGCCTAGCTTTACTTCAGGTGCATGAGGACTCTAAACAAGCTGTGCTATTTCCAGGGTTGGAAAGACTATAGTATCAATAGCTACACACTTGTTGCTTTTTATCTGAGAGTAGAGCGAATGAAATGCTTCAAATTACAAAATGTTATCAAAGATGCTGCTTTACATGAAATGCCAAGGAAGACAATTCCAAAAAGATGCAAGCTGTTGCCGTATTATGGTCTACAAGGGATACTGTTGGTGGGGAAACTGAAAAGTCTGTGCAAACTGTAGCTCCAGAACGCTTTGATTTTGGGAGACTTGCATCAGACGCAAATGATTAGTGGTGATGTTTTTAATATATTTGTTCGATATAGAAAGCTCTTTTATGATTGATTTTTTTTCCAGGGAAGAATGCGAGAGATGAAAATTGCAAATTGATGGAAAGGCATGTCGTCCTTGCGCTTCTGAACGCGTGTCAGTGCAGAAATGTTTTTAGTGAGCAGCTGTTACTGAAGGCTGCAACATCGCTGCTGACTTACTCACTAGCTGCAGCTTCTTCAGGGCCCATTCCCAGAGAGACAGGTGTTGATTTTGGGAGGGCAGGTGCAGATGTTGGCTGTTTGGAGTGGGAGTTGTCACACCTGCGTCTCTGTAAATACAGCATGTGCCTTTATTTAGAGTTAGATGATCAATCAAAACAATATGGACATCACAATATTGACTGCTGAGATGTCCAAATCCTCATGTGAAAGACCGTTTTGCAAAGAATTGCAAAATTCTGGATTTTTTAAAATTATTTTAAGCTTTTTTTTTGTTGAGTAGTGGTGAGTGTTGCTGCATGCGTTCTCTAAATCCAGCCTAAATCCAGCCTTTCCAGCCCTGGAAATAGCACAGCTTGTTTAAAGTCCTCATGCACCTGGAGTAAAGCTAGGCAACCTGAGCTGAGCGGCTGTAACGATGCCGATGTGAGTGCTTCCTGCTGCTTTGAACATGGGTTGAAGTGAGCTCCCAACACTCGGCAGTGTGAGGATGCTCGGGCCCCTGGGGGTCTGCCCATGTTGCAAACATTTACTGTTAAACTGAGCGGAGAGGTGTGCCTCTAAATGGAAACAAGGTTGTTTGCTCCTCAAATAGACATTGCATCAGTGGCAATGACTTCACACACAAAATGGAAATCCCTCCCTGCTCATGGTAGGCAGTCTAAATGTAAATGTGTTCATTTAGGTTAAACCACCACAGGTTATATAACAATATATAACCTGTCTTGTGTGTTTCTATCACAGGATTCTGTTACCAAACAGCAGTTTAGCTCTATAACCAGACAAATTGTTTACATCAAACGTTAAGCTGCAGTAAATGTATAACAGAACCCAGAAACGTATATTCTGCAGAATTATGATGACACACTCAGTCATATCTGCATGATTCTGGCTGCATATAATGCAATTATTTCTGCATTTTTAAAATGTTTTCATGTAACGCTGTTGCGTCATCACCCCTGTTCTTCTGTATTTATGATGTACAACAAATATGTTTCCCTCGTGAATGTTGAGTCGTAGTGACGCAATGAAGATGTGAATATGTTGCCTCTTTTTTCGTAGAGGAAAAGCTAATATTCGATATTTTTCTTATTGTCAACAAAATCCCATAAATAGACCAAAACCAACAATGAATTGATTCTCCACTCAAGTGTTCTGAGCAGTCTATGTAGCCAAAGCCTGATAGATCCTCTTTCTCCACATGTTGAAGTGTCCCTGGGCAAGACACTGAACCCTAAGCTGCCCCTTGGCGCTGCACGAGAGACTGCTGTGGTTGTAACAATCTGCAATTTCCCCACTGAGGGATTAATAAAGGAGTATAAAAATAGTAAAAAATACTCACTAGCACTCCAGGTGTGTTAATACACACTTGAAAATAATCCCCAATCTTCCCGTTTGAATAACACTTGCCAAAAACTACAGTCCCCAGCTGTTTTGGAAAATTACTAAGCCTTTTTTAAAATGAAACTATGTATTTGTGAGGCGTTTTTAAGGATTTGCATCTTCAGTAGGAGCCGATCGGTTTAGGCTGAGTGCCGCAGAGAGGGTAAACTCAGGAAGTTTCAAGAGACTAACACGTGGAGGGTTTTGGACTTTCCATGGGATTTGTTGACAATAACAAAAATATAGAACCAGCCTTGGCCTGTAGGTCTAAGGGAAGGGTCCTTTTGAAAATGCCACAGTAACACAATGAGATGTGGCACTCCCCTGCGATTATTAAAACACTAAAATGAACATTGTAGCACCAACTCTTGGGCCAGTGGGTGTCAAGTATTTATCCTTCTCTAGAGTTTTGTCCAGAAATATGGACAGATGGACAAAGTAACTGATCACTGGATGGACATACAGCAGCTGAGTCACAGATGAAATTAAAAAGTGCGATTAAAACGACTTGCTATGTAAATTCACAGATTAGTTTAGGAGGACTGAAAAATAAAATCGAGTTCACGAGAAAAAACACAACATTAATAAAAACACCCTGGCCCTCTCAGTGATATCTGGGTTGAAGTTGATACAAGATGAATGTTTAATGATCCCTGTGTGAAATCATCAGAAACTGCAGGATACAGCAGCAAAAGGAAGCGTAAGCACACACACAATCAAAATGATCAATAAGAAAAAGGGTTCATCGACTGTATTATTTTACTATCTTGCGCTCTAACAATATGCTTATTATTACATGTCTAATTCTATGTTTCTATAATGTGGTTCACTTCTTTCCTCTGCAGTTCCCTATGATCAGCGAGTTTGGCGAGAACACCAACTCCTACTGCTCCTTTGAGAGCAAAGAGACGGCGCTGCTGCACTCAGAAAATGGCAACCTGCAGCAGAGAGTCAACGTCCTGACCCACGAGGTAAGAGGAGAGATGAGGACAAGAGGGCGAGGCGGAGTGGAAGAAAGAGGGGAGGTGACGGAGATGAGGAGATATGAGAGAAGGCAGAGGAATCAGTGGAAAATCCACTTTACTACATTGTCATTTGAATTTTTTAAATACACTGGGTAGCATAAAAACCCCACCAAAGGTTTTTCTCAATGCTTGACTTCTGCAGATGCCCCTCCCTGCAATGTGAAGTAATTGAATTAAAACTGAATTGAGGCCAACCCTAGTGGACGTACGCTGAAAGATGTCCAGAACTAATTAAGCACTGAAGCTGCTGTCCATGCAAAATTACTGAGATTGGTGTGTTTTTAAGAAACCGTCCAAGGAGCGCTGTGGCATGGGATTTTCACGCCGGCGTTCTATTTTTGAGACACGGTATAATTGGGACCAATCCTGGCTGAGATTCTGCTGAATGTGTACGCCTTAAGAAGGAAAGAAATAAGTTAGTCGTGTCTTTTTTGTCAGCACATCCTGCAGTGCACATTAGGACAACACATTTTAAAATTAATTGGCATTATTTAATACATATACAGTGTGATGTCAAATATGAAACAAGATGTGTGCAGGCAGTATTTCAAAAGAAGCAGCGCTAAGAATCAGTTTCACTACTCCCTTCCAAAAACGGGCTGGAGTTAGAGAGGAGAGTGGCAGCACCCGTGATGTGCTGGGGCCACCCATCCCCTTTGCTTGTAACACTACAGTTTCTCTAACTGCGTGAACGTGAGCAGCAATGAGAATCGACTGACACAGGAAGGCAGTGGTAAAACTGGTAGTGGCAGCGCTAAAAAAAAAAAATAAAGAGCTAGAGAGCAAGAGAGAGGAAGGAAATGGTTTATGGGTGCAGCAGAAATGATTAGCGTGGGACACACAAGGTCACACGGCTCTGACATCGGGCACTCAGAGCGATGGAATGTGCCACGGCTCACTGAGCATGCTCTGCTGGGACATGACACCCCCCCCCCCCCTCACCACACACACACACACACACACACACACCTTATCCCCTTCCTTTTTGGTAAAGTGGTGACTTGCAGTTATCAAGGCAAAGTAGAGAAAGGTGACATATTTCCTGTCAGACAAGGCATTAGAGGAATTTCAAGATCTCAAAGCAAAAACATTTCGTTGTGCTTTTCCAATAAAATGGAGCGTAGCAATTACTTTGTTGAGTACAGTGTTAACTGTTAAAAGGCAATTTTTCCTTGCCACTGTCGCCTAGCTCTGCTCATTGTGGAATTGTTGGGTCTATACATATAGAGTTGGTTTAGACTTGCTCTATATTAACAAGTGCTATGAGATAACTCTGTTATGATATAGCGCTATATAAAT